>CM026303.1:6468245-6579727 GCA_014851415.1 Cnaphalocrocis medinalis | reverse complement strand
TAGGTATCCGAAAACACGAAACGCTGCGCGACGTAATGGCACAGCGCCACTTTGGTTCATTTCTGATTACGGTCCCGAAGCGAAGAGGGCGGGCCAGTACTAAATAAATAGCATAAATGCGCCAATGATCATACCAATCGACCTGGTCTCAAACTAGGGCAACCCCTGTACTATGAGAACCAGTGGCGATAATTAACTGAGAGCGTCAACCCAGGGGGTCTACTCCGCCAACGATGTCGATTTATTCGTAACGATACACAATGGTTCGAATTATTCGCATATACCCCCTATAAGAAATGTTCATATAGACAATTAATAATTGTTTTCTGAAAAATACCATCAGACGTCGAAGGAATGCTCGCCGCGTTTGACGTTGTAAAGCTGTCAATTCAATATTTGGATTGTTTGTTAGAGTAGGGTTTTGTCTATTATTTCTAAGATAATTACTTTTTTTATGTGATAGATCGCTAGCCGCATGGCGCATTTGGTAGTGACCTTGCCTCATACGCCAAAGGTTATGGGTTCAATACCCACCCTAAACAAACATTTGTGTGATGAACACTTGTGTTTTTGTCCTGTTTCCAAACTAAGGTTTTCCCTTATACTTTCGAAACTAGAAACAACGAAGGAACCACAAACACCCACACCCAACACAAATATTTGTTTCATCAATAAACATTTGTCTTACATAGTAGTCTATTTCCTTGGATTATTGTAAGTTATTTTGCTCAAATGAAACTCTGTAACTTATTACTATTTGAAAAGAGTAACTACTGAGTTGATGGTGTCTTCTCAGTAGAAATCGACGTTCCGAACCAGTGGTTGATTATATTATGTTTTGACATTCATAAGTGTTCTGTATGGACCTAACTTGAATAAAGTTTTTTTTTGTATTTCTATTTCTTGGTGCGGGAATCGAACCCGCGACCTTCGTGTCTCAAGCAGCACTCAAACAATTACTCCCAAATGGGTCATCTTTACGGGTAATATTTACCTTCTGTGTATTTCTCCATACTCCGTTCAAATTCTCCGTCTTTAAACGCATTGTTCCCTGTGACCTTCAGTTGTCAGCGATCAACTTTCTTCTCTTTCTTTCTGGTCATCGTCAGGTCCACCTCCGCATCCTTCAACGATCCTCGTCTATTGAATCATCGTCACTATCCTCTTCGTTTCAGGATGCTTACTATCAAATCGTCATCATCGTATTTATGATCAACTGGAAAATTCTGAAAAAAAATTAATGATTTTTTTTTAATGTAATAGGGGCAGATGAGCAAACAGATCACCTGACGAAAAGTGATTGCCGCCACTCATAGACACCTGGCTTGCGGATTATCTAGGCCCGCGGTCGTCAAACTGCGGCCCCCGGGCAGCATGTGGCCCGCAGACGTTATTTGTGAAGCCCGCAATATAGTAGATTTATTTAATTACTAGTCAACCACATATTCGTACTTATCAAAAATCGTTTAGTGGTTTTTGAGTAGAGAAGTAATAGACATACATTTTCGCATTTATATGAATAGTGTGGACTACTATGGATAAGAAGTACAAATACTACTATGGATAAAAGTAAAGCTCTGAAAACGCATATACTGCGGCCCCGGGTCCTGATGTTCATATTGATATGTGGCCCTTGAAGAGTAAAGTGTGACGACCGCTGGTCTAGGCAATGGAATTGTAGTTTTTACAAATGGTTAATTATGAAATTAATTGAAGTAACTTCAAGATTTATTTATTTATTTGGGAAACATGCAATCGTAGTGATTGCATGATGATACTTTTAAAAATATAAATATCACATAATGTCGTAAGACAGAAAGCCTTTTAAAAGGCAAATAATTTGATTTTCCATTGTGTCTGCTGTCCGGGCTTTACGACGATAAATCAGTCATGAATATATATGAGATCAGAGAGGTCGCTGATATTTTGATGTTGAATACAACACCGAAAGATGTTCTTGTTAGGCGTACATTACACACCTAGTTATTTTACTTAATAAAAACCACTAGGGTGTAATAAGAGTCAAGAGTATGCCGTTATTGTGTGGCAGATGTAAGTTAGGATGGCTTTATATCGTTTTGTTGATGGCTGCTCATGCACAACAATGTCCCATCGACGGAAATCACAGAACAATGAGTGGCCTCCTGCAGAATCACAAAAGGTTTTCAACCAAAATCACAAACATTTCAGACCAAAAATAATACATTACCATCCGTCATAAGCGGAGGCTGTGGTACTGGTGAGACGTCTTCGTTGGAATGTGTAGGATTTATCACGAAATCGTCGAAATTTTCTTGTGTACTAAACGAAGCTAAGTCTTTTGTTAAATCCTCGATAACTTCCTCGTTTGACACGTTTTCCGTACTTTTCAACCGCTCAGACATGTTTGCTTAATACAACACTAATTTGTTTGAATAATTTTTACAGTTTTCGGTAGGAAATTACAAGAATCTTTGGAAATTAATCATGAAAACCTCTCCCCTGGAAACTTCGTTTCAGAAATGTCATGATCATGCATGATTGTCAAAATTTTACAGATTATACACGCTCCGTTACACGATCTTTTGACGTATGAGAAGTACAATAGCAATATTTTCTATGAACTTCAATTTGTATATTACGTAGAAAGAAGTGTATTAATAGAGGTGTCAACACTATTCACTTGCCATTTAATTGAACATTTGAAAATCGATTTAGTTTATGATTGTTTAGTTTATGATAATTATTATGTTTTAGTTTTGTTTTATCTGTTTGATATATATTTTGATCTATATTTCATAAAAAAGGTTTTTTTTAATAAAAAAATGTTTTTTTTAATAAAAATATAGATTTTCAAGTTAAAATACAAGTTACTTTTACTAACCTTAATTAATGAAACAAAGTTAAACATCACACACTGACACCACGACACAAGACACAAGTACACAACACAAAGTAAATGTGATCCGTCCGATAGATCAAGCTGGTGAAACTACATCAACAAAGAAGGGGGACATTTCATACATGCATAATTAGTAAGTAAGTAAATGCTCCAACCGATATTGAGTTTTGCTCCTACTTTAATTATTAATAAAAGTAGTTGCATTTTAGTTGGTAAAAAAAAATAAGGAAAGGCCCGATAGGATTCATATTCATAACAGCATAATATTCCATTACTATTGTAACATTTTATTGTTCAATAAGGTTTTCCAAATACGATTCATTATTTTTTGTTTGTTTTGATAAAGAATTCATTTTTTAAATGTAACCTAAAATTTACACATTATAATGTGAGAATAAAGTTATAAAATTAAGCGAATCATATGGTATGGTGGCCATAAACTCCGTTAGTTGCTCAAAATTTCTTGACGCATTTTTTTTTCTTTACCAATTGAATAGTTCAATTTAATTCTAAATTGAACACATATTTTGATAATCTGCCCCACCTCTACTATAACCTAAAAAATCTCAAGTCAGTCAGTCAAGAGGTTTTCAAGGTCAAATTCTCAAGAAGTTAAATATTAATAATTATCGCGACTACTTAAGTTATTGACGTTATCCTGTGCCACTACGTATGAAAACGTTTCTCTTTAATAAACACCAGTGTGAACGCCTTAATAAGTTACAAAACCCAAAAATGATGTACAGAAGTATATTAGGACAATAATCAGAACAAACGGATATATACAAGATATAACTGTTTAGGTTCTAGTTTTAGCAATTATAGGAACATTGTGCCCCTATCCACGTCCAGGCCCGCGTTGAAGGATGAGAAGTGAGTAGAAATTGGGTTTTCTTTGGTAAATTTCTCTTAGGTTAGGTTGGTTAGGTTTCTCCATAACTTTACTCTTGTCAAATTTTGGCCTAGTTACACGAGTTTAATTTCTCTGACAGTCCACTAAAATAATGTTAGTGTATAGTATAAATGTTAAATTGTCTTGTCAATAATTTATTGTGATTTGTTTATTAAAGCTTTTTTTTTGAGATGCTTATTCATATTTACCCACCCTCTGGAAGTTCCACCAGCTAGTACTAAGCGTTTTGCTTCTTTTTCCATAATATTAACTGCTAAGGAATGGAACAACTTGCCGGCTTCTGTATTCCCAGAGAGCAACAATTTGGGTTTCTTTAAGTCGAGATTGAATAGACTTCTTCTAGTAATAATTGAATTATGTTACATAGAAATAATTTAAACAGATTTAAAACTAATTTGTAATAATTAACTCCTAACCTGCCTATACATTTGTACGCCTACAAAGGGCAATACATAGTGCTACTCCTAATTTTTCTTTTAACATCTGTATCTTGTCACCTGTGTTTACAAATAAAAGATTTGATTTGATTTGATTTTGAAAGGATGCTACATCTTAGACCTTATTGTATAAGTGAATTGAATTGAATCCATCGCTTTAGAGACCTAGTTACCCTTAGTCCATGATTCAGAATTCAGGGAGTTGAATAATTACAATGAAGCAACTGTCGTCTGACATTTGCCACCTCTAACAGGGGAACCAGACCAACTGACCACTACTTTAACTGTGGGAGGCATGAATGGGCCGGCTCGACCGGAGTGATACCACTGCCTCTCAGAAAACCGGCGCGAAGCAGCCCTTGTGCTGTGTTTCGCTGAGTGACTGAGGGTACCGGAGGCCCACCCGGGGGGGAAGGGGATAAAAGGTTGTCATCGCACTTGTAACTCCACTGGTGTTGCAAGTGTCCATGAGCGGCGGCAATTGCTTACCATCAGGTGATCCGCCTGCTCGTCTGCTACCTATCACATAAAAAAACAAAACTGAATTATGGTTCCACATTTCGAAAACTATCAGAAACAAGTAGGTTCCTCTATATCCCTGGTCTGCCGTGATGGTAGAAATTCCTATTAAAACAAAGGATATTAAACTTGACTTTTGTAAAGGTTACAACAATCAGTTTTATACCTACTTTATCATTGTTCTTATCTCAACAGGTAGATTGCTTAACAAGATAACTTTTCATGATGAATATCTAGTGTTTGTTTATATTGTCCTTTGTGGATTGAAAATCCCTAGTCGAGGAGGAAAGTTGGTCTATACTCTGATTCATAATCATGTAAAGTAAACTGACAGATGTCAATGTGTTAACCCCTACATTATCACTCAATTTGACACATGCAATGTCAAAATGCATATAAACTGTCATTGACATCTGTCAGTTTACTTACATGCTTATGAATCAGAGTATAGCTGAAAATACTTCAATACAAGCAACTGCTTGCTTCTACTAATTAATTAATTCTATCAAACGCGCAATAAATCTCATTTAAATTTCAAAGCCTTTATTATCAATTCGAGGTGATTAAATGTCAATATTTTATTTACATAAACTTTAATTTGGTGGATGTTTAAGCCACCTACGGAACAATGTGTCTTTGAGACAAAGGCCTCATTCCTTCCACACCATTACCTTCCTTCTCTCAGTCTCTTGCTCCTCTAAGAACAATGACCTGCAACTTTTTGGCATATTTTATTGCATTGGCATATATATTGGCATATTTGGCATATAATATAAACTTTATGATTTAAACAAAAAAAATATTATAACTAAATATATTTTCAAAACAAAAGAACTTTTTACTTTTTTATTTGGGAAATATACGATACCATAGAACTTAAAATATTAAATTGCTAGCACATAAATTAGTAAAGTTTCCACATAAAAGTATTATTACAAACGTAATAAACCGTCCAAGAATTAAATTTAAGTAAAAAAAAAATTGAATATAAATTATTAAAAAAAAAACACAAAAACCTAGTCTAAATAAAAATAATGAAAACATAATATTCAAGAATTAAATTCAAATAAACTATTGACATAATAAATTAGTTACCTACATTAAAATAAAATAAAAAATTAAATTATATGTCTAAATAGAAAATTAAATTAAATGTCTAAATAGAAAATTAAATTAAATGTCTAACTATTTGATTACAAATACTTTATACAAACGGAACTAAATTCGAGGCTATAAATCTGTTTTTAATACTTTCTAGATGCATTACTTTATAATGCAACGCGAAACATTAAAAACATATTTTAACACAAGTATAAACTCCAACAGAGTGAAAGTCTCCTTCATACTCAACGACGGCAAGCGGATAGACGCCGAGGCGAAGGTCGGCGACTCGCTGCTGGACGTGGTGGTGAACAACGACCTCAACATCGAGGGCTACGGCGCGTGCGAGGGCACGCTCACTTGCTCCACGTGCCACGTCATCTTGAAGCAGAAGGACTTTGACAGGTCAGTTCAATTACTGAACATTCAACTATAGTTCCCACAAGTTAGCATGATACAAGAAATGCCTCGCAAAATCGGCTTTCGCCCCGTGCGGCAAAATAGTCTTCCGCCCCGTGCGGCAAAATAGTCTACCGCCCCGTGCGGCAATATTGTGTTCCGCCCCGGAGGGCAAAATAGTTTTCCGATAGTAGAAGGTCGGCGACTCGCTGCTGGACGTGGTGGTGAACAACGACCTCAACATCGAGGGCTACGGCGCGTGCGAGGGCACGCTCACTTGCTCCACGTGCCACGTCATCTTGAAGCAGAAGGACTTTGACAGGTCAGTTCAATTCCTGAATATTCAAGTTATTCAACTATAGTTCCCATAAGTTAGCATGATACATATGAAAATGCCCGGCAAAATCGGCTTTTGCCCCGTGCGGCAAAATAGTCTTCCGCCCCGTGCGGCAATATTGTATTCCGCCCCGGAGGGCAAAATAGTTTTCCGATAGTAGAAGGTCGGCGACTCGCTGCTGGACGTGGTGGTGAACAACGACCTCAACATCGAGGGCTACGGCGCGTGCGAGGGCACGCTCACTTGCTCCACGTGCCACGTCATCTTGAAGCAGAAGGACTTTGACAGGTCAGTTCAATTCCTGAATATTCAACTATAGTTCCCACAAGTTAGCATGATACCTATGACAGCTGTCAAGAAATGCCCCGCAAAATCGGCTTTCGCCCCGTGCGGCAAAATAGTCTTCCGCCCCGTGCGGCAAAAAAGTCTTCCGCCCCGGAGGGCAAAATAGTCTTCCGCCCCGGAGGGCAAAATAGTTTTCCGATAGTAGAAGGTCGGCGACTCGCTGCTGGACGTGGTGGTGAACAACGACCTCAACATCGAGGGCTACGGCGCGTGCGAGGGCACGCTCACTTGCTCCACGTGCCACGTCATCTTGAAGCAGAAGGACTTTGACAGGTCAGTTCAATTCTGAACATTCAACTATAGTTCCCACAAGTTAGCATGATACATAAGACAGTTGTCAATAAAATGCCCGGCAAAATCGGCTTTCGCCCCGTGCGGCAAAATAGTCTTCCGCCCCGTGCGGCAAAAAAGTCTTCCGCCCCGGAGGGCAAAATAGTCTTCCGCCCCGGAGGGCAAAATAGTTTTCCGATAGTAGAAGGTCGGCGACTCGCTACTGGACGTGGTGGTGAACAACGACCTCAACATCGAGGGCTACGGCGCGTGCGAGGGCACGCTCACTTGCTCCACGTGCCACGTCATCTTGAAGCAGAAGGACTTTGACAGGTCAATATTCAACTATAGTTCCCACAAGTTAGCATGATACCTATGACAGTTGTCAAGAAATGCCCCGCAAAATCGGCTTTCGCCCCGTGCGGCGAAATAGTCTTCCGCCCCGTGCGGCAATATTGTATTCCGCCCCGGAGGGCAAAATAGTTTTCCGATAGTAGAAGGTCGGCGACTCGCTGCTGGACGTGGTGGTGAACAACGACCTCAACATCGAGGGCTACGGCGCGTGCGAGGGCACACTCACTTGCTCCACGTGCCACGTCATCTTGAAGCAGAAGGACTTTGACAGGTCAGCCAGTTTCTTTGCACACTACACTTGACATGATACCTATGGCAGCTTTGAAGAAATGCTCCGCTCTGATTGGCAAAATCGCCTTTCGCCCCGTGCGGCAATATTGTTCTCCGCCCCGGAGGGCAAAATAGTCTTCCGCCCCGTGCGGCAAAATAGTCTTCCGCCCCATGCGGCAATATTGTTTTCCGCCCCGCAGGGCAAAATAGTTTTCCGATAGTAGAAGGTCGGCGACTCGCTGCTCGACGTGGTGGTGAACAACGACCTCAACATCGAGGGCTACGGCGCGTGCGAGGGCACGCACACTTGCTCCACGTGCCACGTCATCTTGAAGCAGAAGGACTTTGACAGGTCAGTCAGTTTCAGAATACTCAACTACCTATACACAACTATAGTATACAACTTAGCATGACTATTTTGCCACCAGGTGGCAAAATAGTCTACCGCTCCGTGAGGCAATATTTTATTCCGCCCTAGAGGGCAAAATAATTTTCCGCCCCGGATGGCAAAATAGTTTTCCGTCCCGTGCGGTGATATTGTGTTCCTCCTCAGGCGCCATAATCGCTATCAGCCCCGGCGGCAAAATAGACGCCGAATCGTTTAATAAATACTTGCAACAACTCTTTTTTTTATAAAGCCTTAAGAAAGTTGTGAAAACGCATTTTTGAGGAACTAACCGAGTTCCCATGTTTATTAAACAATGGGGCTACCATGCCCAATGACGTAAGCGACAGTGGCGGCATCAATTTCACAATTTTATTGACGCATATACTTCACTCAAGAGCAGGTAAGCAAAGATTAACATATCGTTGTAATGTTGTTTGTTTTTCAACATTCCAACTTCCTGGAACGTAGCAGTATCTTTCTCTACTGCATTTGAATAATTTATAACAAATAAATCTATGCCTCGTCTGATCCTTCTTCGGTTGGTGTTACATCGAAATATGAAGGCAAGGGAATAGAGAGTGCCACGGACGTATATATAGCTTTGACAAGGGGGGTGTCCCACATTGCAAAACAATTACGAATCACGGATTTAACTATTTTATAATTGTAATAATATTTTATAATGCGGCTCTCCCGAAGTACAATTCAAGGACCGGCTGGACCCAGCGTGCATTCTTGAAGAACGTGAGGTTGATTTGTTGATTTGCCGTCCCAGGGCTATCTACAATTTGCTACCCCACCAGCCTTGCCGACCCCTTAATTAAGTCGCCCTTGGCTATAGCCGATTCAACCTTATGTCAAACCAGGCTTCAATGGGAGGGGGGTGCCATGCCCAGTGAAACCCCCCCCCCCCCCCCCTTATATACGTCCATGGAGAGTGCACTGTGTTTACGCAATCACTTGCGCAATATAAATGTCCTGCGTCGATAGGTGATCGTTGAGATTGACCGATATAACCGTTTTATCGGTTAGAAGGACATTATTAATTTTATAATATATTTGTTTCAGTGAACGCCCTGTTGGTCTAGTGGTTTAAGTACCGGGTCGTGATCTCGAGGTCCCGGGTTCGATTCCCGGGTCGAGCAAAAGTATGTTTTGAATTTTTCGAACATAGCTCGGGTTTGTGATCACCAATCCGCATTAGGCAAGCGTGGTGATTAAGCCTAATCCCATCTTAGTAGCGATAACTTGATTTCTATGATGGAGGCCTTTGCCCTGCAGTGGGACAGTATATAGGCTGATACTTTACTTTACTTTTTTATTTGTTTCAGATTACCAGAAGAAGCGAGTGACGAAGAACGCGACATGCTGGACCTGGCGTACGGCCTCACGGACACCTCGCGTCTTGGCTGCCAGATCATCATGACGAAAGACCTGGACGGTCTAGAGGTGCAAGTCCCAGAGACAATCAACGACGCCAGGAGTTGATGACGGGGTGTGGTAGCTAGCCTCTTAAATAATCCGGATAAGAACAAATTTAATACAGAGTGTATTTGTGAACATTTACATATCTTTAAGCTCGTGTTCTATCAACCATTTTGAACAACATTTGTTCAACAACTTTTCTGAATTCTTCGAAAAAAATTTTGACTCCCCATACAAAATGACCAAGTCACGTGACCGACTTTGTATGAAAAGTTGATTTTTTTGTATTCTCCAAAAGTCATAGAACAAAATTTATTCAGATTGGTTGGTAGAACACGTAGTCTAAAGTTGTTACATATATTGGCGCACTCAGAAACGTCAATTAAATTTGATTGTCACTTAAGAAAAAATTACCCTTATTTTTATACATACTAAGACTTTTCCCTGCCCAGTTGGTCTAGTGGTTTGAGTACCGGGCCGTGTTCTTGGGGTCCCGGTTCTATCAAAATCAAAAATCAAAATCTCTTTATTCAATTTAAGTCCTTTACAGAACATTTATGAATGTCAAATTTTATAATCTACTGCTGATTCGGAAGGTCAAAGAGTATGTTTCGAATTTTTCGAACATAGCTCTGGATTTGTGATAATCAATCCGCATTAGGCAAGCGTGGTGATTAAGACTAATCCCATCATAGTAGCGATGACTTGATTTCTATGATGGAGGCCTTTGCCCTGCAGTGGGACAGTATATTGGCTGATATAGCTGGAGGCACGAAAGTATAGCGAAGACCGTTATTTTGCGCACTTGCTAAAAAAGAAGACTTTCTATCAAAATTGGTTTCTGCGCACTCAAGGTCATAACTACACTTTCTTGCCTCGGACTATACTTTACTTTAAGGATATCCATAATTAGGACAATTAAAATTAAGGCTAAATTATGTCTCTGAGTGCGGCAGTAAGTCACAAAATGATTACACCAAGTTGCATTGGAAATACCCAAATGCAAAATATGTATAAATGTAAAAATGTGTAATGATGAGTCAAGAAAGTCCCAAAAACGGTTTTTTTGAGAAACTAAGGCGTTTCCACAGAAGCGGAGCTGCGTGGAGTTGAGCGGAGGGGTTATTCCACTAATCCCCATGGATAATCCCCATTAATGGGGATTTGTGAACTCGTTGTAAAATTTTGTCCACAAATCCCCATTGAATGCCAATCGAGTTGATAATGGGGATTTGTAGACAAAATTTTACGAGTTTACAAATCCCCATTAATGGGGATTATCAATGGGGATTAGTGGAATAACCCTTTAAAATATCAATCATATTGCTCATCAGCATCAGAGATGAGTATTTTGAGCAACGTGATTGGTCAATTTTCACAAGTCTCCCCTCAACTCCAGGCAGCTCCGCTTCAGTAGAAACGGAGTCTCCATGTTTTATAACCAATGGTTCTACCATACATTATGACGTAGGCGGCAGTGGCGCCATCAATTAATTTCATGACTTTATTGACACATTATATTACTATTAGCTCAATTCCAATACAAGTTTGGCATAATAGATTGTCTTAACAATTACATAATTAATTAATTTTCCGTAAGCCAAACTGTATTACAATGGCGTGTGAAAAATCCTATAGATGGCGTACTGTAAAACTGAAGCACAAAATAATTACACACAGAAGTTAGACTTTGACCTGATTTTGAATTTAGAAGAGTTCGTTGACATATGCTAGGGTTGTTGCCCGGCATGAGTACATAAGCGCGCGGCCTCTACCATAGACCTCGACAGTTTGACAATCTTATGTCATAAGTTAAGATTAATGTAGTCGAAAAGGCGTTTTTGCCCGTTAAAGTGCATGCGTGAGTACATGACATATTTTTAGCTCTTAGTGGGCAGTCAGCCTTCTGTGTCAATATGTATTTTGTGACTGAAGTCCAACAACACGATAATTGATTATTTTTGATGTGAGATGTCAAAATGTCACTAAACAACCAATGATGTTGAAGTTGGACCTCATTTTAATACGCCATCTAGCGGATGACACACGCGATAGCTCCCATTAGATAAGTATTCGATTTCATAGTTTATTATGAGACATGTATATTTCCAATTATAAATAGGATTTTTGTTAATTTAATACAGGGTGTATCTGTAAATATTATGTTAACTACAAACGTTTGTGTTATTTGTAATTGTTTCCCGATACAACCTGTATATTATGTTATTTGTATGTATGTATAGTTAAATTGTAGTTAGAGATTCGGTGAATAAAATTGTATTCGCTGTAACACAAGTTTTTAAGCTACCTACTTAGTACGGAGTCCGATCAATGTATGAGATGTTGTGCGAATTTATTGTATTATGTTCTATTCTATATTATTCTTCTATCTATTATTCTTTATTATTTTATATAAATATGGCCCGCCCTCACTTCGCTTCGGGACCGTAATTCAGAAATGAACTAATAGATGGCGCTGTGCTCAATTACATCGCGCAAGCGTTTCGATGTTTTCGGTTTACCTATAAGCCTTGTCGTTGTCTATAGAAGTTATCTCTTTATAAATAGTATAACTAGAGGCCCGTCCTCATTTTGCGTCGGGACAGTATTTCCAAACTGAACCAAAAGATGGCCCTGGAAGTCGATTACATTGTGCTAGTGTTTCGTGTTTTCGGTTTACCTATAAGTCTTGTCATTGTTTATAGAAGTTAAGTTATCCCTTTATAAATAGTATAGAAGATAGAATATAATCTATTTTATCTCTATATTAAATTGCGGTTAACTAATAATGAGAGTTCCAGAAAACGTATAAACTTTTCTGTGTTACTTTTTTATTCACTGGTTCTTTGACTATTTATATTTCAAGAAAACTGACTATGTAACAAAAGATAATTACATTTTAAGTACGTTCAGAACTCAAAAAATATACTAACCTTTTTTTTGAAGTCTTAAAAAGCTTGTGAGTAACGTATGTACGTACAGCCACACATCAATGTATACAAAACTAGGTTGAAATCACACACACACTCGAACACATTAGGTTGAATATCAATTGAAAAAAATTGACAGGTTGTGGTAACCTAATGTGTGGCTGACTGTACTTGAACATGACCTTATAAATTTCGAATTGATCGTAAATTCGAAATTTTGATAATAATTCTGAAACGCCAAAAGTGGTCGCTTTTGGCGTTAATCAAAAATTGCAAAAAATTATCATGTAAAAAATCCGTTATGGCGTACACGGTGATTGGTTATTTTTGATGTGAGATGTCAAAATGTCACTAAACATCCAACGTTGAAGTTGGACCTCAGTCTAACAATACGCCACGTAGCGGATTTTTTACATGCATAGCCCCCATTGGCGTCGCTAGTGTTTCCTATAATATGACGTGACTCTTTGTTATATAAATATCAGCATGAATTCATTTTTAATTTGAATTTATTCAGATTAACATTAATGAATTTATTCAGTTTATAAGAAAATATTATGTATGTTGTGATGTGTTTAAAACACGAGATTTTTTATTGAAATAGATATATTGTTTATTTTATTACTTTTATGTAGATAGGAAGAGCAAACAATAAAAATGTTATTACTTTAATTTGGTGCATATTTTTAGTAACTTAATGACATTAACGCCCCTTTAGGGCAGCGGTCGTCACACTTTACTGTTCAAGGGCCACATATAACAATGTGAGCACTAGGGCCTGGGCCGCAGTATATGTAATAGCGTTCAAGAGCTTTTAATTAAAAAGAAAATCTACTTTATCGCGGGCCGCACAATTAACGACAATCTTCAAGAAACGAGCCTATACCTTCCTAAAAGGCCGGCAACGCATCCGCACTCCTTCTGGTGTAGCTGATGACGATGTCTTCGGACCACTTGGAATCGCCTCCAAGGACCACTAGTGGTCCGCGGACCACCGGTTAAGAACCACTGGTAGCTAGTGGTTTAATTACCGAGCCGTTATTTCGTTCCCTGGGTTTGATTTCCAACGGGTCGTGCAAAAGTATGTTTCGAATTTTTCAAACATAGCTCGGGTTTTGTGATCACCGCACCGCATTAGGCAAGCGTGGTGATATAAGCCTAATCCCATCATAGTAGCGATGGGACTTATTTCTATGATGGAGGCCTTTGCCCTGCAGTGGGATAGTATAAGCTGCAGACTTTATAATACTTATACCTAAAGTTATGAAATTATGACTTCTTGAATTAATCGGTGGTCCGCGGACCACTGGCGGTCCCTGGAGGCATTCCAAGTGGGTCCGCGAAGGACCTCGTAATAAACTGACGTGACTGTGATGAGTCGAGTCAACACAACGCAAACGCGGCCGCGACGCATGTCCGAAGTGTGTGGTCCCTGACACGACAGAATTTTGGTAAAATGGTCCCTCATGACTTAAAGGTTAAGAACCACCCAACTGTAATGACTTGAACTTAGCTGATTTTCAATGCTTTTTAGGTCTTTACAATTAGAACTTAACTTCTAATTACTGATTTCCATTGTTACTATTTTAGTAGGTACCTAATTTTTAAGTATCAAGATAAGGTAGCACTTAAATATGAGCAAATAGTACCGATTAATTAACGATCATTACTTTCACTTACTGGCTGGCAAGATGAACATCGTATACGCAGCAATTTTTATTTGTATTTCAAGTAAGTGCCTAAGTTATGGCATCTTTGCCTTAGAAAATCTTTTTTTATGATATAGTTGGCAGACGAGCCGGCGGATCACCTGATGGTAAGCGATTACCACCTGCCCATAGACACCTGCAACACCAGTGGTGTCAGCAAGTGCGCTGCTTACCTTTTAGCCCCCCTTCCCCTGGATTGGGCCTCCGGTACCCTCACTCACGCAGCGAAACACCATGCACTGCTTCACGCCGGTTTTCTGTGAGGACGTGGCATTACTCCGGTCGAGCCGGTCCATTCATGCCGAAGCGTGGCTCTCCCACTGTTACACTAATATTCTTAATACGAAAGTAAGTCTGTCTGTCTGTCTGTTTACCTTTCACGCCAAAACCACTGAATGAAATTGGGTATACAGAATCAGAGATCTAGACCCTGAAGAAATAACTACTATAGATAGGCTACTTCATCATCTGGCTGCCCTATTTCCAGGTTAACTAGAGTCAGCGCAGTACCTATGTTTTATAAAGTGGCAGGTGAGCAGACGGATCACCTGATGGTAGCCGATTTCTGTCACCAATCAACACCGTGTGGACTTATTTATTTTATACTTTATTGCACAAACGGTTATACAATCATAATCATTAGCAACCCACGCTCGTCCACTGCTGGACATAGGTCTCCCCCAATGCACGCCACCGCTCCCGATTTTCGGCCACTCTCATCCAGCTCACTCCAGCCAGCCTTCGAATGTCGTCATCCCATCTTGTAGCAGGGCGTCCAACACTACGTTTACCGAGTCGCGGTCTCCACTCAAGGACTTTAATGGCTCCAACGGTTGTCAGTTCTGCGGTTATACAATAGGCGAACTTAATGCCAAGAGGCATTTTCTATCAGTAAATTTTTGTTACAAGTTTTTTGTTTTTCAGCTATGATACCGTATACTAATCAAGGCGTCCTACCAAAACGTGAAAACGTACACAGAGTTCTTCGTAAACCACAAAGACCATCACGCCTTGAAACTGGACGACACTCTTAAAGCAAGAGCGAAGCATGAAAATCTTTTCATGCGCAAAGGAGATGTATACTTGCAAGATAAGTCGAAACCTCATATCGAAAATGTGTTGAGGACCTTGAAAAACTCTCTTGAACCACGGTATTTTGGTAAAGTCCAATATGAGGACAATCCGCTGTCCAATGGACGATATTCTGATGAGTATGAGGAACCGCGCTACCTAAAGTCAGGCGATTATGAGGAACAACGCTACCAAAAGCCGCGTGACTCTGAGGAACAACGGTACCAAAAGACGCGTGACTTTGAGGAACAACGCTACCAAAAGCCGCGTGACTTTGAGGAACAGCGCTACCAAAAGACGCGTGACTTTGAGGAACAGCGCTACCAAAAGCCGCGTGACTTTGAGGAACAACGCTACCAAAAGCCGCGTGACTTTGAGGAACAACGCTACCAAAAGCCGCGTGACTTTGAGGAACAGCGCTACCAAAAGCCGCATGACTCTGAGGAACAAGAGTACCAAAAGACGCTCAATTATAAACAGTATTACCGAAAGCCGCGCGATTCTCAGGAACTGCGCTATCAAAACTCACGCGATTTTGAGGAACTGAGCTACAAAAAGGATTACGTACCTGATGAATTACGGTACCAAAAACCGAGCTATAACGATGAATCGCGTAACGTTAAACCAAAATATTTTGAGGAATCTCGCTACGAGAAGCAATATCCTAAGTCTTCCAGCAATCTAGAATCTTCCGAAAAAGTGCATTTAAAAAAATCATTATACGACATCGATTTACCGACTGATTATAACGAAAAAGGTATGGCGTTTATAACGAAACCAAAGGACGATCCAGATAAGAAAATAAATAAATTAATGAATAAAATTATTAAATACAAAATGGAGGCTGAAATGCCTGGCCATTTGAGGCAGGAGTTGGAGGATGTATTCTCCTTTGACGAATTGGAAGAAATGAAGAGGATTCTCGCTGCTTTTGATAAAACAAACTTGCGACAAAATAATAAGCCAGTCTCTGCAAAATCTCGCCATAATGTGGCTCCTCCACTGAAGTACAATAACTTTGAAGTGGATTTCGAAGATTTAGTTGTTTAGGAATGTACGTACGTACACATCAAAGTATACAAAACTGTCAAATTTCTTCAATCGACTCTCATCCTACTGACATACACATTAGGTTGAATATCAATTGAGGAAATTTGACAGGTTGTGGTAACCTGATGTGTGGCTGACTGTACTTAATAAACATTTATGATCATTATGTTTGTTTCTTTCTTCTTATTGGTTCGTTTCATTCCTCAGGTAATAGGAAGGATTTATGTTGACTTATCGCAAGAAAGAAGTAAAGTAGCCTATATACTATCCCACTGCAGGGCAAAGGCCTCCATCACAGAAATCAAGTCATCGTTACTATGAGGGGATTAGGCTTAATCACCACGCTTGCCTAAGCGGATTGGTGATCACAAACCAGTTACTGGATTTCTATGATAGAGGCCTCTGCCTATGTCTGCAGTGGGACAGTACCTATATAGGCTGATTCTTTTAATTAAATATTGAGTATAGGGTAAGAATATAAAAAAAAGTCAATTGTAAAAACTTTTTATTAAGTTTATTTTTACATTTTCCATAGCGAGTTTTAAAATGAGATACACATTTTTCATAATTCCAACACAACTCTCATACAATCCCATACATCGATACAAAAAATATACAACCACCATTACCATATATTAGAAATAAATTTAACATAATTCAATAAATAACCTACCCCAATAGAAGCTGAATTTGGGTATGACAATTTTTTTACCTTAAATATACATAGACATTTGTATTAAAACGTATTATTTAATATTTCTGCGTTGTTATAATATTACATTAAAAAAGGCATGCAAATCGACATACAGCAAAATGTCAAAGTTTGTCACATAATATTGTATTATATTTGTTTGATATAAAGACGTAAATTGAAAAAAAGTACTTGAGTAGTTTTATGTCTTTGTTCATTTATTAAAATAAAAGTTATTATTTAACATTGTGTAGGTGTTTCCTTGGTATCACGGATAGAAGTCCTTTTAGCAAGAAAATAAGCGAAAAAAATATCCCATACAAAAATGTATGGAAGGTATTTTTTCACTTTTTTCACGACTTCGGCAAATCATGTGACTTATTAAATTCGCAAATCCAAATTCAGCCTACACTTTAAACAAAGTCGATATTATAAAAAAAGTGCGTTTAACGCAAATAACACTGTACGAAAAAATCTTCTAAACTAATAAATACTTACTAAAAAAATCATTTTGTGCAAAGGAATCCTAGTATTGTACAAACGCTGCTCGTAAAAAGTTATTTTTCGCATTCAAAAATACTAAATATTTTATCACCAACATTATATTTAGGAATGATTCTACTATACTATCAAAATGTAATAAATTAACATAGCAATATTATGCGATTTACTAAAATATTTTTACCAATATACTTTTCAGACATGTTTTTATTATAAAAGTATGTTTTTATTTATGGTTCGCTACTCGTAAGAGACGGTCAAAATAGGGTACTTGACTATTTTTTTTTATGTGTTTAATCAAAAGACCCCTCTATTAAAGAAACATTGTTGAAAGAATTATTTGATTCTGATTTGAATTACCTGAGATATCACAACTTTAAGAGCACATATTTTACGCGGGCCCAAAAACGCTCTATACAAATGGCTACCAACATGTGACGTCACACGCTGGTGTCTTGTATGCGCGTCTAGCAAATTTTGTTTGGTAGCTATATCAAATGTTTCGTTTATGTACATAGTTTTATAATAAAAGTTTGTGTTTAATGTGTGGGTAGTTCAATGATATAATTATTTTTATAATATTATAAACTTTAAAAATGGACTTGGCCATGAAACTTTGAATGCTCACAAATCCAGCTAGACGTTATATTTTTAACTGAAAATTTAGGCTATTGGTTCTTATTTACCAATATTTGGTAAAGTATCAATATTTTTTTACTACATCTATATTAGTCAACTACCCTATTATGCTGAAACCAGGTTATTTTACACCGAACTAAAAATGAATGGTGGCTACCGCGTGCGGAGAATCCGTTAGATGGCGTACGTGTAGACTGAAGTCCAACTTTAACGTCATTGGTCGTTTAGTGACATTTTGACATCTCACATCAAAAATAACCAATCACCGTGTAGTTGGACCTCAGTCTACACGTACGCCATCTAACGGATTTTCCACACGCGTAAACCCCCATTGATGGCGTCACTGCAGCTTATTTCATAGACTTTCTTGATGCATTATACGCCTTAAGCTTGCAAGTAACGCCATTTGCTAAGCGAGGCTTTGAGTCTTTAGAAATCAGATAGATAGCTTAATTTGAAACATGTACAAAATGTATATTAGTAAACAAAAAATTAAAGGATAAAATGCAATAGTCGTTTAATCCATTTTAAACCAATTTTAAAAAGAAGAGATAAACAAAGATGGCCGCATTGGCAGCCATTTAATTTATTTGACAACTTGCGTTATTTTTTTTTGCGATAGGTGAAAGACGAGCAGACGGATCACCTGATGGAAAGATTTCTGAAATATTGTAGGGAGGCACAAGAAAACATCACTAAAAGAAAGGTATTTTGTTATTTTTTAAGAAATCAGTGATGATGGCTGTGATTTTAACAGATTTTCTTTAGAGGTGAATGTTACTGGAAAAATATCCTTTTAAAAATTGGTTTGAAATGGACCGGAGTTCTGTACAACTAAAATATCAGTTCAGTAGGCCTAACATGCGTACCGCGACAAAATTTTGTCGACTCTCGTTCGCGAGAGCGCATCCCGCTCTTCGCTCAGTCAGGTGAGCGAGAAGCAACTTGCGCCGACACAATACGAGTGTCGACGAAATTAACTCGTGGCGCGCATGTTAGCCCGGCTGGCCAGTATTCTTCACAGTTAGCCAGGAATTTTACTAAGTATATTAGACGTCTTTCACATCTTTGAAAACTTACAGCGCGACATACATTATATTGGCGTGTGGCGAAAAACGGAATTAATTTTAAGTGATTTGTTCTAACACCCCTCTATAAATGTCACACACACGCCAATAGATCATTGTCGCAATGTAATACATGTTAGGGATGCAATACTTATCAGTTCACAGTTTTTATAGTGAGGACAATCAAGATGACCCCACTCCGCCTGATGGTAAGCGGCCGTGAGATCCAAATATGAGACTGACAGGCACAAAAGAACAGACAAAGTGTCCATGTCTGCTGAAGTTTTGATATTTTTAAGTGTTAAAATCATAGCCATATTGTCAATCGACAACCAAATAAGTATAACTTATTTGCCAGGTTATATTGATTGATGATTTCAGTTGTGACAAGTATTTTTGTACCGATTGTGACTATTTTATGATAGACGACAATAGATAGAGCAATTAGATTACCTGATGGTAAGCGATTGCTGCCCATAACCATCCAGAGGAGTCCCAAGTGCGTTGCCAATCCGAAATGGGCCACCGGTACCCTCTATCGAGTTGATAATGAGTTAATTGAATGCTGTGATCTCCCAAAAAAGTGCTACTTAAGTAAGTTTCACATTGTTTTTGATATATTTGATAGAATAATTACATCGCAGTGAAATATCGTTGTCGCACTATAAATATTTCACTATTGCATCCCTAACATTATTGGTTTTAGACTCAAATAGTTAATTATTTAGTAATATTAGCTACGCCTTGTGAAAAACTTCGCATTATAACATTACTAAATAAAACCCCATACTCTATACATTTCACATAATCCATATTAAACTACAAACAACGAACGTAAATATAAAATAAAGTACCTATATTATATCCAAAATAACATTTCTCTAAAACCTGGGACCCTAATAATAAGAATTATTTATTATCTGTACATTATTCGTCAACGTCAAATGTCACTGTCATGCTGACAGCTGTCAAGCGCGCCGAAGCGATAATACCAAGTAGATACCTTATCGGTAGCCTTTTATAGTCTTATTCACATTGGAAGGAAATGGAGTTGACAGAGTCATAGCATATTCAACTTTAATTCAATGGCATGAAGATTAAAAACTCTGATAGACGAATTTTCATAGCAATATGATAAGGTTAATTTGTGACCAAATCGATTCAAACTGTGCGTTTTTGAATGAATGAATTAATGATTTTTTTTTGTTATATGGCCTGTATTGTGTTCACGACACATTTAATTTTGCCAATGTCAAGTGTAGATTGATAAAGTGTAGTCAACAGTCGAAGTCAGTCGAAGTCACAGTCACTCAATAAAACGCCGGTGTTTAGCGTTTTAATGTCCTAAGGATTCTGTGGACACTATTTTTAACAAAGCCGTAGGTTTTAAGACTGACACAAGACACAATTCAATGATTCTTATATTAATATCACCCTGCGGCACTTCACTGCACAAAGTAACACCAAATTTGTACACTAAAAACCACTAGATACTAATTAAAATCTTTGGATTGCATCAGCCGATGCGGCTTGTTTCACAGTTACCCACAGAATCTCTGAATTAATGATCGTAAATTTTATTAATGACATTAACAGCTGTCATTATAACTTTCCAATGTGAAAAACGTCAAAATAGTAACAATCAGTTATTATCTAAGCGAAGCATCAGTGAGGCACACGTCATTACCATAATATTTTTTATTTTGTTTCTTCTGTGACAGCGTCCAAGATGGTGGATGGTGTTCAAAATTATTATACATCAAACAAAAAATATAACCTAAAATGAACTATTATTAAGAACTTTTACTGGCAGCCATTCCAATTTCAAATGGAAAAAAAATTGTGACATTTATTATGAAATATTTTGAACAACATTTAGTTCTATGACTTTTGAAAATTCTTAAAAGAAATTCTACTCCCATACAAAATGAACAAGTCACGTGTATACGTATATACTTTGATATGTGGCTGTTGTAATAATATAATAATAACCTTGAACGGACACCACCCACCTCGCACAGCGCAGCTAGTACTTGTAAAGTACACCTTATCGCGTGGGCATAAGGTCTTTCACCTGTCCGCGTGGCTGGACTCTGCGGTGGGCGTACTGTGCCTCGACGCATTTTGCTTCTTCTGTTTCATGTCCAAGTGTAAGAGACAGCCTACGGCGCCGAAGTAGCTGAGAGAGAAGGAGACGACAATAAATAAATAGTCTTTATTTTTTGGTATAGCAATTCTTTGCAATTTATTCTTAAGTAAATCATATCATCAGCTATCGTCAGCTCATGGCGAGTTAAGCACTTACGAAATTTGTAGGCTTAGTAAGGGGTTCGGCTAGTATAATTGGTAGTACAGCCACCCGGACTGTGGAAGGTTGTGGGTTCGAGTCCCACCTGAACCCTCCGAGGATTTTTTTAAGTGCAATATTTACTTAAAAATAAATAGTCTGTGCTAAACTCTGATTTTTAATCATGTGGAGTAAACTGACAGATGTCAATATCGCGCATGCGTTTCGTGTTTTCGGTTCACCTATAAGCCTTGTCGTTGTCTATAGAAGTTATCTCTTTATAAATAGTATAGAAGATAAAAATGCTCAAGTGACTCACCCTTCGTGCTCTAAGAAGAGAGCCTTCAACGCCCCCCGGGACCAGTACGACATCGCGTAGGACAATAACTTCATGGACAGTGGGTTCACGCGCAGGAAGTTCCCGCAGAACACCACCTGTAGGAAAAAAGACGAAACTCAATGTAAATTTAATCTATGCTATTTATAAAGAGGTGAGTTTGGAGTGGGAAGTCGAAAAAAAATCGTCGAATTTCCAAAGTCATAACATGAAAATGCACTTCAGAATGGTTATCAGACGACGTGGTTAAAGGGCTGTATATTGCCGTTCCTGACTTTTTGTTCCTGAAATAATTCGTCCTACGACGCACTGACACACAGACGTATATATAGCTTTGACAAGGGGGGTGCCCGTATGCCTCTTGGCATTAAGTCCGCCAATTGTACTTTTTATTTTGTGCAATAAACGTTGCTTGAAAATGACATAAGTTACTTTAACAGATTTGACAGTGACGTGTCTGTCGTAGATTTTTTGGTCTTGAATTCCAGTTTGGAGTATTCGTTGTGTGCGCGATGACAGCGCCCCTAGTGGCCGCAACTATTCAGGACTTCTCTTCACAGCAGCTATCCATTTTTGTCTTTGCTGTAATGTCCACTTTGATGTTGGAAACGAATAAAACTTGCACGAACTGTTTTTCCCATTGTTTTTGCAATTTACGACACAGCATGTACTATGACCCATATCGCAAATTTTTACGTTTTTACAAAAAATTATAAAGGAAGTTATGAAAATAAAGCAATTTGACACATGACAGCCCAGAATTAATTCACATTTCTGCCATGTCGTGCGCTACGATCGATTTGCCGTTCCCCACCACCCACTTCGCACATAGACAATAGTTGACTGTATAAGCCTATGTAAATAAATATTATTTAGAATTGAATATCTTAGTGTATGGTATGGTAAGTACAGACCCTCTCGATATTCTCGTTAGAGGCGCAGAGCCGCGCGATGGACCCGATGTTGTTGGTAATGGTGACGAGCGTGGCGCGCGCCAGGTCCTCGCGGGACACCTTCGCGCGCCGCTCCGCTGACGCCATCTGCCCGAAGCTGGGGGAGACAGGGTAAAGTAAAGTATCAGCCTATATACTGTCCCACTGCAGGGCAAAGCCTCCATCATAGAAATCAAGTCATCACTACTGTATCAGCCTATAGTATACTGTCCCACTGCAGGGCAAAGGCCTCCATCATAGAAATCAAGTCATCACTATCAGCCTATACAGGGTGTATCTGTGAACATTTACATCACTTTAACCACGTGTTCTACCAACCATTCTGAACAACATTTGTTCTATGACTTTTGAAAATTCGCATAAAAACAATTCATCTTTCCATACAAAGTCGGTCACGTGACTTGGACATTTTTTATGGGGAGTCGAAAACTTTTTCGAAAAATTTGGAAAAGTTGTTGAACAAATGTTGTTCAGAATGGTTGACAGAACAAGTGGTTAAGGAGATGTAAATGTTCAAAGATACACCCTGTATACTGTCCCACTGCAGGGCAAATGCCTCCATCATAGAAATCAAGTCATCGCTACTATGATGGGATTAGGCTTAATCACCACGCTTGCCTAATGCGGATTGGTCATCACAAACCCGAGCTATGTTCGAAAAATTCGAAACATACTTTTGCTCGACCCGGGAATTGCAGCTTTAATAATTCTGCTCTCCTTAGCATAAACGCAGCTTAATTTTGCTAATAGAAAGAGTTTAAACTTAAAAACATAGCAATTGAGATTAATGTTCACGGAGACACCCTGTATAGAAAAGCAGTTATGACGGCGAGAAGATTGCAGCTTAAATGGATAGCCGACTTCAGTTTAATTAAAAAACGCCCAAACCATCCTAGAAAGTCTATTCTAGATAATAATCGTAGATATGAAAAAGCCCCTTCCAAAAATCTCATACGAATACTGTAATAGTATCATTCGTAATGAGTTAAAACCAAATCCTTAAGGCTTCTTGTATGGTCCACTTTGTAGCCATTTATTTTTTTTTAATTATGAAATAGGAATAGAACAAATCTACAGAGTGTATATGTGAACATTTACATCCCTTTAACCACGTGCTCTACCAACTATTCTGAACAACATTCGTTCTATGACTTTTAGAAAATACGCATTATAAAATATCATCTTTCCATACAAAGTCGGTCACGTGACTTGGTCATTTTGTATGGGTAGCCGAACATTTTATCGATGTATTTCGGAAAGTTGCTGAACAAATTTTAATGTTGTTCAGAATAGTTGATAGACACGTGGTTACAGGAATGTTAGTGTTCACAGATACATTCTGTATAGGCTACGTTACTACTCCGACCAAGCTCTCCCGCGAAATAGAGCGTAATCTCTGTCTCCACTTAAATAGAGGCTCTCATCCCCACAATACCTCCCCTCCGCTCCCCATATCCCTGACCAGTTTTCAAAATGGAGTTGCGTATTCTCTGTCTCCATTTAAACAAGGTGTAATTTTAAACACTATCCAAATTTTTAAGCTCCAACACAGAATACTTAATAGTACATGTACAGAAAGCCTACTCCTAAAAACCGTTTATGGAAATGAAGACTCAGGCTGCCATAACATAACGTTGAAATTCCGACCGCCCAGCGTTCAATGCCTACCATTATTCATACCTAGAAGTGCGTTCTCTTTCTATCGCAAGCAACAGTCGCGCGTGCGTCGCCGCTCGTTCGTGATTTTCTACTAATTTGGCCCTCCGGAGGGGACGCCGCATGTACTTGCAAGTTCGATACCGACACGCGGAGTGGGACAGGCCTGGCTTCACTCAGAATCTGTAAGTGTACAACTCTCTCCAAGAAACATTAGTCCACATACGACAAAAAAATTTGAACTTCCCATACTATATCGATCGCGTGATCAATCTGAATTGTATGAAAAGTAAAAAAAAACACGTAATTCGACGCATGTTTCTATACTCTAAACTGTAATTCGAGACCAAAAAATCTACGACAGATACGTCACTGTCAAATCTGTTAAAGTCACTTATGTCATTCTCAAGTGACGCTTTTACGTTTCGCCAACCTTTTTGGCATTATTTTTCTTATTATACAGACTAAAATGTCAAGTTTCCATACATTGTTAAAATGTTATGGGTAGATACCAAATGTTATTAACACCTGAAGTGTTACAAGCGCAATACCATCTTTGAAAACTAAAATTACGGATGGTTAAGTTTTTATTAAAGTGTCTTATATTTACGTGAAAAAAAGTAAATAAAATTATTTTTTTAAATTACAGAATCAAAATTACCAATAAATAAATTACATCAGCGAGTGTTTTTAGAAAAAAGGAGTATACTATGGTACGATCATTTTATTGCATTAGCAACATTGTAGTAGATTTTTTGGTCTCGAATTCCAGTTTTGGGTATAAGAGAAAGCTGTTCACTTACAGATTCTAAGTCAAGCTTCAAAATTTGGATAGTTATTAAAAAATCACCTTGTATAGAAGTCGGCCCTAATCCCCACCAAGTCCCACCCCCTACCATTCCCAAGAGTACCTGCTGGCGATCACATTTCCGAGCAGGGAGATGCGGCAGCTCCCCCGCCTCCTCACCTCACATGAGACCATGGTCCTGTGGTCATACTGCATGAGAAAACTATAGTGCGACAAGGCTCTTTTGGCTCTCTAAATGTACGGTAGTATCAGTTTTATAAGTTACACCGATGTATCTGCGCAGAAGCCTCAAATTTAACCAATCTTCAGTCCATGTCAATCAGTGTCCATGAGCGGCGGCAATTGCTTACCATCAGGTGATCCGCCTGCTCGTCTGCTACCTATAACATAAAAAAAAATCTTAACCAATCACAAAGTTCCGCTTACGCCCGCTAAACATGACAATTTCTAATTGTTTCATGCGTGCGCGCCATGGTGTATCTGTGAACATTTACATCCCTGGAACCACGTGTTCCACCAACCATTCTGAACAACATTTGTTCTATGACTTTTGAAAATTCGTATAAAAACAATTCAACTTTTCATACAAAGTCGTTCACCTGTCTTGGTATTTTTTTATGGGGAGTGGAGTGGATAAAATGTTCTATGAATTTCGAAAAGTTGTTGAGCAGATGTTGTTCTGAATGGTTGGTAGAACACGTGATTAAAGGGATGTATACTCTGGTTTTTAATCATGTGGAGTAAACTGACAGATGTCAATGTGTCATCCCCATACATTATCACTCAATTTGACACATGCAAAATTTCAAAATGTATACAGGCAGTCCTCGTACTTACGGCATGTTAGGTTCTCGAAATACGCGACGTAAATCGAAACGACGTAAGTCGAGACATATTTTTTCATATGTTTACATGTAAAACTCAAGGGTTAGGTTCCACACGGACTCGAAATAATAAAAAAAACTGCATTTATAACAAAGGACGTACTTTATTATTAAAAGTAAGTTCTTAAAATAATTATATATTATGCACTTATGAAATTGCTAGTTATTTTTGGTATTTGTGTGTTATTAATTGACTTTCTTACTCTCTTCTTCACTTTATTATTACTGTCTTGTTTAGGTGGCATTGTTTAAAATTCACTTAAATATGTATGTAAACACAAAAACTGTCAAAGATGCAAAAAAAACTAATTTATTACGTCTTGATTGTCCGTTGTCCCTGAATGTACTAAACAAAATCAGCGACATTTGCGCGGTATTCCCCGCACGAGACGACACCGCGCCCCGCCCGCGCCCCTCACGGACATTGACCTTGCGACAAGTGAATTTCTCCGATATGCCGGAAATCGAAACAAATGACGTATGCTTGAGGAATAGTGTCAAAACATTGTTCGACGTAACTTGAAACGACGTAAATCGAAACGACGTAAGTCGAGGACCGCCTGTAGAAACTTGACAATTGCATCTGTCAGTTTACTCCACATGATTAAAAACCAGAGCATACGTCATGTTCGCAGATAGACCCTGTATGGATATCTTTCAAATTAGACCAATAGATGGCGCTGGGTGTCGTTTAAATCGCGCAAGCACCTCGCTCTCTCGTTTACCTATATGTCTGGTTCTTGTCAATATGATGAGTATAGGATGTATATCCCTCACCTGCTCGCAACTAGGCCCGCCATCAGGCCGAACCTGGTGTAGTCGCCTCCGTATATACAGATGCGTATGATGTTTTTATGATAGAATAGTAACAGTCTTTAACAACAGACGGCGCTGGAAGTCGTTAACATCGCGCAAGCACCTCGCTCTTTCGTTTACCTCTAAGTCTGGTTCTTGTCAATATGATGAGTTGAGTTTGTTGTTGAGTTGATAGTAGAAAGAAGGTTGACTGGTAGAGAACGCCTTTTGGCATTAAGTTCGCCTATTGTACGAAGTTTTGTGCAATAAAGTAAGTTTTAAAATAAATAAATAATGAATATAGACGTACGTATATACGATCCGCAGCCGTGGCAGGCCTCCCACCAGGTGGACCGACGATCTGGTGAAGGTCGCGCGAGTCCATTGGATGCGGGTGGCACAGGACCGATCTGTGTGGAGAACTTTGGGGGAGGCCTATGTCCAGCAGTGGACGTCTATTGGCTGAAATGATGATGATGATATACGACCCCTCACCTGCTCGCAACTAGGTCCCCCGGCAGCCCGAACCGTGCGTAGTCGCCCCCGTATATATCCCGGACCAGTTTGTCGACGGTAGTGTTGTCCCCCGCCGCCGCCAGCGATATGGCCTCCTCGAAGCTGCTGCAGCCGGTGAGCAGACAGCACAGGCCGAGGAATGTGCCGCCGCCGAGGCTGGTGGTAGAAACAATAACTACAATAAATCCCATCCCAATAATACAATGTGAATTTTTAGAAACTATCGTCGTTTAATTTTTTACCCGACTACGGCAAAGCAAAAGGAGGGTTATGATTTTGACAGGCTATGTATGTATGTATGTTCATCTGTTTCCACGTAACTTCTAAACTACTTATCAGAAATCGACAAATGACATATCATTATAGACGTCTTAATTGTCCGCTGGTTATAGGCTATATGAGGTTTCACAAAATCTAATGTGGCGCCCTCTAGCGGACAAAACATACAGAGTAAAAAAATAAAGTTATGATAAATATGTCGTGTTTGGTATCATTTGAAAGCGCTTGACTTGTACATTTTTAATACTACTAGCACTTGGACACCAAAATAGTACAAATAAAAAAAAGTAAAAAAACTAAACGTTTTTTTTTACTTTTTTTTATTAATGTATTTTACATTCCACAGACTCAAGGTTCGTGCCTTTTTTTTATTGCACAGAAATAGAATACATGGGTGAAACAACAACAGCTATAGACAGTACAATAAGGCAGTCTTATCGCTTGTAGAAGATGTGGTTAAAGGGGTGCAAATGTTCACAGATACACCCTGTATACCGATAGTTACCTGGTCCCGCTGACGCGGTAGTAGTCGTCGGGCGCGTTCACCACCAACATTGACACGCCGCTGCCAACGTTCACGAGGAGGAACGGGTAAGGGTTCGAGAAGTCGAATGGCTTGCGCACGTACAGGCTTAACGCCGCCTCGGAGTAGGGGGGCTGGGGAAATATAATACGTTTTATAATAAGTTCACACAACATCTCATAATCCTAACTAATACTCTCGGCGTCAAAAAAATTGCACATTTGCGTAGTTTTCATACTAACGCGCTCATATCACAGCTGCGTATATTAAAAAGTAAAACATTTTATTACAATATTTTTAAGGTAAAATTACCAATATATGCTCGTCTTTTAATCCAACATTTTCATCATCCATGGAATTTACTTGATTCGTCCAAAAAAAATTAGTAAATCAGTTTTTCAGCTCCATAGAACATTATATGGGACAAGAACATTTATTTACTTTTTTATGTTTTTGGGAAAATTAGGAAGTTTTCACGACTAATTAAGAAGCATGATTAACAGACGAGCATACAAAAACCATGTTACGTAAAAAATATTGCAATCAAATGTTTTACTTCTTTATATACGAAGCCGTGATATGAGCGCGTTAGTATGAAAACTACGCAGATGTGCGATTTTTTTGACGCCGACGGGGGGTGGGGTTAGGGGGGGGGGTGGTTGTGACAATTACTTATTAAAGAATCCACTATTCCACGCGGACGAAGACGCGGGTAACAGCTATGAATGAATCAATTTGAGGCTAAACGGAGTTTACGTCAGAACTGTATGAATTTGACACCATACAGTTCTGACAAAGAAAAGACTAAACAAGTAGAATTGCGCGGCTCAAGTGGTAATGTGCATTAACATACTCAATATCTTTATTGCATCCATAGTACGGTGGCCAGCACATCAAGTTACTACAATCTGTCTTTCTTCAATCGAACCTCACTTTTATGTCAAACGTGTTTGGTTCAATATCAACTGAGGAAATTTGACAGATTGTAGTAACTTGATGTGCTGGCCACTGTACATACTCTAATTTTTAATAATGTAGAGTAAACTGACAATGTGTCATCCCCATACATTATTACTTAATTTGACAAATGCAAAATGTCAAAATGTATAGAAACTTGACATTTGCATCTGTCAGCTTGCTCCACGTGATTAAAACTTAGAGTATAGACTACGGATGAAATATAGGAAACGTCCTTGATGGCGCAGTGGCTAAGGTGTTCGCCCGAAGAGCGAAGGGTCCCAGGATCGATTCCCGGTCAAGTCAATTTAGGAAACAGCATTTTCTAAGTTTTCTTGGGTCTGGGTGTTCTGAGTTGACGCCCCCAGTTAATTATCGTCACCTGGTTCTCATAGTACAGGGGCTGCCCTTGTTTGAGACCAGCCGGGCTGACATGCGCGCCGCGCGATAATTTGTCAATACTCGTATTTTGTCAGCGCAAGTTGCCTCTCGCTCACCTGACAGAGAATTGAGCGGGATAGAAGGATGCGCTTTCGCGAACGAGGGTCGGCAAAATTTTGTCGCGGTGCGCATGTTAGGCCTATAGGTTGATTGGTGTGATTGTCTGGCGCATCTATTTATTTTATTTACCGTGTCTGCGGCCAGCTGGTGCACGGGCTGGTCGTCGGGCGGCGCCCAGTAGTAGCACTCCTGGCTGTTCATGGCGTCCACGAACAGCACCCCTGCGATGAGTGCGTCCAGCTCGTCTAGCTTCGAGAGGCGCATGTTCACCTCCTGGGGACGACATGTTTACAATGAGGGTTTTTGCAAATGCAAAATCCGATAGATGGTGTTACGTTGACGTCGAGTCCAACTTCGACGACATTGGTTGTTTCATAACATAACTACATCATTTTGACGTATTATGTCAAAACCAATCTACTCTTTGTTGGACCTGATGTCAACGTAACGCCACCTATCTGAATTTGCATTTACAAAAACCCTTATTAAGTTATGTGAAGCAAAAAGTAAAAGTAAGTACTCAATACTCATTGCTTCATTTGCGTTTCACAGTGTGGTACAGACAAGATCTTAAATAGTAGGTATACAAGATTATGATTATACGCAGGTATTCGAATTCCTATTGGGTACAACCAACGTTCGGCAGAGATCGGGCCATGCTCAGTAGAGATTGGGTCCCGCTCGGCATAGTTCAGGCCACGGTCGTTTGAGATCGGCCAAGCTCGGCATAGATCGGGCCACACTCGGCAAATATCGTGTCCCGCTCGGCATAGATCGAGCCACGCTCGTTCGCTTGGAACCCGTATTAAAAGTTACCTTGATAAAGTCCTCCTCGAACTTGTAAGCGCCGCCGCCGGTCGCGTATATGGTGTTGACCAGGTCGGCCATGCCCTTGGACCGGGCTAGCTGTAGGAACCTCCGACGTGGGGAATTCGAATCGCAAAGATTGAGCCACGCTCGGGTAAGATCGGGCCACGCTCGGTACTGATCAGGACACACTCGGCAGAGATCGGCCACGCTCGGTATAGTACGGGTCACGCCCGGTAGCGCTCGACAGAGATCGGTTGGCGCTCGGCAAAGATGTGATGCAGCTCGCCATAGACCGGCCCCGCTCGGGAAAGATCGGATCACGCTCGGGCTTTTTCGTTCGCATGGGACCCGTATTAAATGTTACCTTGATAAAGTCCTCCTCGAACTTGTAAGCGCCGCCGCCGGTCGCGTATATGGTGTTGACCAAGTCCGCCATGCCCTTGGACCGGGCTAGCTGCAGGAATGCTCCCACCTCCGACGTGGGGAAGTGGAATCGCAAAGATCGAGCCACGCTCGGCAGGGATCGGGAAGCGCTCGGCTAAGATCGGGACCCACTCGGCAGAGATCGGCCACGCTCGGTATAGAACGGGTCACGCCTGGTAGCGCTCGATAGAGATCGGTTGGAACTCGGCAAAGATGTGATGAAGCTCGGCATAGATCGGCCCCGCTCGGCAAAGATCGGGTCACGCTCGGGATTTTTCGATCGCGTGGGACTCTGTTGAAAGTTACCTTGATAAAGTCCTCCTCGAACTTGTAAGCGCCGCCGCCGGTCGCGTATATGGTGTTGACCAGGTCGGCCATGCCCTTGGACCGGGCTAGCTGCAGGAATGCCCCCACTTCCGACGTGGGGAACCGGATGAAGTGGAGGGTGCCGCGGCGCCCGCGGATTTTTACGTTCTCCATCTGAAGATAGAAAAAAAAAGTGTCTCTTATTTTTGTTACAGCAATTCTTTGTAATTTGTCAAAGCTAACCTAACAAAATAAGAGAATTTTTCAATTTTTACTAACCGATGGACGTATGTGATCTGAAATAAAAGTTTTGACTTTAAATTAATAGGTACCCTTTTTGAATCGAGACTGTGGGAGAGCCACGCTTCGGCATGAATGGGCCGGCTCAACCGGAGTGATACCACAGCCTCAAAGAAAACCGGCGTGAAGCAGCTCCTGTGCTGTGTTTCGCGGAGTGAGTGAGGGTACTGGAGGCCCACCAGGGGGGAAGAGGATAAAAGGTTAGCAGCGCACTTGTAACTCCACTGGTGTTGCAGGTGTCCATGGGCGGCGGCAATTGCTTACCATCAGGTGATCCGCCTGCTCGTCTGCTACCTACCACATAAAAAAAAATCGAGCACGTACAAAATTCGTCGGCTTAGTACCCGGTATGTGGAATGTTATGGGTTCTAGTCCTACCAGAACCTTTCGATTAAATTTTTGAGTGCATTATTTACCTAAAATTTATTAGCTACCCATCTATCGTTATCTTATCTGGTGCTATTCGGTCATGACCTTCGTTTTTGACCTATTCATCTTTAGTCCAATCTCAAGATTTGCCGCGCTCAGCTCTTTGAGCATGATTTTGGGCTTAGCAGATGTGTCAGCAAAAAAAGTATATCATCAGCGAAGCGCAAGTTAGTCAGCCGAACCCATCTCACATCGATACCTTTCGTTTAAAACTGTGACAGATGGACGGACAGACATATCTTCTATACTATTTATAAAGAGTTATAATACTAATTATAACTTCAATGGACAACGATAATCCTTATAGGTAAACCGAAAACACGAAACGCTTGCGCGATGTAATTGAGCACAGCGCCATCTATTGGTTCGTTTCTGAATTACGGTCCCGAAGCGAAGTGAGAGCGGGCCACTAGTTGAATCTATAAAGGGCAGTCCATAAATTGTTTTGTGTTTAAGTTTTGAAATTTAAATTCGTGAAAAAATTTAATTGACTGGCCGGATGGCGCATTTGGTAGTGACCTGCCTCATACGCGTTCGTGGGTTCGATCCCCACCCTGGACCAGGTTATGATTTAAATTTAATATTTTATTTAAAATTAAGATTTATTTCATTTTTATTTATTTGAGTTCGAGGAACTTTACCTCGTTATCGTTATGATAAATTAATATATAATTTGACGATCCGTTTGGTTCAGTGGTAGTGAATGCTGCGGCCAAGGGTTGCGGGTTCGATCCCCGCACAGTACAAACATTTGTGTGCATGAACATGTCTGTTTGTATTGGTCTGGGTGTTTTCTATGTATTATAAGTATGTATTTACAAAAAAAAAGTATTATATGTATATATTTGTAATCCCACTGTTGGTTCTGATATCTGTACCACAGGTGCTTGAGCTACCTATCTCAGAGTCAGATCAATGTATGTGATGTAGTGAAATATTATATTATATTATATAACCAACATTCATACCTGCAGATGGGCATCCCGTCGCCCAGTCTTCCCGTACGCAGAGTTCCTCGTGAGATACCGCCGGATGTTCTTGAGGACTTCGGTCTCTTTGTCTATCTCGCGGCGGTTGGTCTCGCGCGGCTCGAAGTAGACCAGCTTGGTGAGGGTGCCGCCGATGTCCATGCCAAACCAGGGCATTGCTGGAAACAGTTATAATGGGGTATGGGAACAAATTTTTAGGTATCTTTTTTATATTTTATTTCAATACCTTTTACTATTTCAAGTAATCAATTTGAATATGTATTTTTGTAATCAAGACAGTAGTTATGTTTTAATTAATTTTTAAACATTTTAAATTCAAGCGTATTTGTGATGTCACATCATGTAAAATGTTACTAGTGGGCAAAATCCTTTTTAATCGAGGGAATTTTACATCACTGTCTGACAACATTCCGGCAAAACAAAAAACAGAGAGGTAGGTATCTCTAATCAATTTTATATCACCTTTCAAATAAATGTCAACTGGTTGGTAAGGTTTTATTGTATTACAACTAGCGCCAACTGTTGGTTCTTCCGATAGAATAAGTGTCAATCACAGTAAATGTCGCCTAATGTGCAATTTATTTTACCTTGTTAGTGCAGTATGTCTGAAAATTCTGCTGACCTTGGGTCAGATGAAAGTCAAACGCGATTTTGTTGAAAATATAATTGATCTTATGCTTTTAAAATTTAAAAGCAATAAAATATGGTATGAAAGACAAATGCCTCGAAATGGTTTTCGATTTAGGACATGTTTGGTTTTTTTTCCCATACCCGATTATGGATTACATAAAAAGACGAAAATCGCATCGAAATTTATAGATAAATTGAGACAACATCACATACATGGGCCTGGTCCCAAACTAAGGTTTTCCCTTGTTTTATGGAAACCAGAAACAACGAAGGAACCACAAACACCCAGACCAATTGTATTCTTATGGGGTCTACTAAGTCTTCTCTGGTATTTTTGGTCTTTTCGGTCTACTAGGATAAAATATTTACGTGACGCATTATTGTATTTTTACGCGGTCTAATAGGTCTTATATGGTATTTTTGGTCTTTTTGGTAGATTTGGGCAAGATACACATGTGGCGCATTATTGTATTTTTACGCGGTCTACTAGGTCTTCTATGGTCCCGTGGCTGTTTCCAGACCAGCTATCGGGCGCGTCCCCCGGGTGGTGGATAGGGGAACGCCCCCCCAGATATGGGGGGGTACCGGCTGCGGCCGGCGCGAACCAAAACTGGTCAAACCGTAACCTCCTCACTGAGAGGAGGCCGGGGGCCCGCTCATTGAGAGTGGGCTGCGAGGAAGAAAACCTCTATAAAAAATCACTAGTGCGGCGGCGGGAGTTTCAGTCTCCCGCGGCATTGGTCGCATCAGCGACAGTTGGGCGGCTCCTTTGGTGAGCCCCACCGGGTGTTGCGCCTTTTGGGCGCTTTGGAGTGTGGAGAGCCCTTGAGTGGTTCTCCGTGGTGTGGTGCGCTTTTGAGCGCGTTGGGAGTTGTTTGGGCCTGGACCTGGGCCTCTTCATCGGCGGTCATCTGGATTTGGGGCTGGACCGTTAAGGGCCCCCGTTTCATCCGCTTGCCTTAACCGGCCGGCGGGTGATTAGAACCATTGTTCCGGGGGACTTCCACGTCTTCACCGGCCGGGGGGTGGGGGTGAGGTGCGCCCCTCCACTTTACCTTACATGCCATCTCTTGCCGATGGAGGCTACGGTGTCCCACACGAAAGTGTGCGGGCGCCTATTTGTTCAGGCTCAACATGTCTGTTGCGCCCTTTTAGGAGCGCTCCCCCCGCTTTCATGGTGGGGGTTTCGTTGGTGGGTTTGTGCCGAGTTCCACAGCCAGTGGAATGAGGCTGTGTCCCGCCGTCCCTGCTTTCCCTATCCGTCGTTCGTCTCCGCAATCCAGCGGAGATGTTCGCGCGGGTAGGTTTCGGGGCAGTGTCGGAAGTCTGTGGGTGCCCTCTTCTTTCTCTGCCCTGCAGCCAGCAGGGTGGGGTCTGTTAGGGGGGCCTGCAGTCGCCTCTCTCCGGAGTTCTGGCGTTGCACGCCAGCAACGTCGGGGCTTCTGGGGAGGGTGAGTGGTGAGCCGTGGGAGCGGCTCAAGGCCTCGAGTGCCGAGGCCAGTGTCGGGAAGAGGCCGAGCTGGCGAGCCTCTCGCTCATCGAGGGTGTGCCGCGTAGAGAGCCTGTCGGCGGTTCACGTAGCCACCCCACTACGAGCGTGCAGGAACTGCCCCGGAGAGTTTTAGTGGGTATGCCCCTGGGCGCACCCCAGGGGAGAGCCCCACACTACCCGGTCGTCTCCCAGCGGCCGGGTGTGCATAAGGCGGCGCCGACCACCGGCGCCGACGTCGGCTCCTCCTGAGTCGGCGGCATTTCTCTCCGGGTCACCAAAAAAAAAAAAAAAAAAAAGGTCTTCTATGGTATTCTTGGTCTTTTCGATATATTTGGGTTAGATACGTGGCACATTATCATATTTAAGGGGGTCTACTCGGTCTACTAGGTCTTCTTGGTCTTTCCGGTCTACTAGTACAAGATACTCACGTGGCGCATTATTGTCTGGCGGGGTGGGGGGCGCGGGCTCCGCCATCTTGCCGCAGTTTTCTTTGTTCATGTGCCGGGCCGAGTATGGCGACCGTCTCGTTCGTTTTAGCAGTTTGCTTCTGTGAAAGAAAGAGATGGGGTATTTAATAAATATCAAACAACATAATTATAATACGTTTTTCACCGTAAAGTGCAGGAGACGTGCGCAGAACGTGCCCCTCTTACGCGTTTGTCGAGTGAGACTTTGATTGACCTTTCGAATCAGATAGATTATAAAATTTTACATTCATAAATGTTCTGTAAAGGACTTAAATAGAATAAAGAAATTTTTGATTTTGCTTTAACTTACATTTTAATGACCTAGATTTTTAAAATAGCCCCGGTGTTTTCAGTTAGCCATATTCGATAACGTTGTTGGTTATGCATTTAATTATGATGTAATTTTGAAGTATGTATTTTGTTTGAAGCTTTAATAAATGTGTAACTGTTTGTTATCTATACTCTTTATAAAGAGATAACTACTATAGACAACGACAAGGCTTATAGATAAACCGAAAACACGAAACGCTTGCGCGATGTAATTATACACAGCGCCATCTATTGGTTCACTTCTGAATTCCCGAAGCGAAGTAAGGGCGGGCCACTATCTCTAATATTTTGTTTTCTCGCGCGATTTGTTTTCTCTTTCTCACCTGTTTATATTTAGTGTGGGCAGCGGCGCCGCGGGTCTCTCTCTCCCGCACGCCGCGAGACACCCCTCACAACGGTGCAAACGCATCTGCAACAAGAAGATATCAATAAATAAATACGAACAAATAATTCAAATCGAGCACTATAAGGGCAGAAAGGCACTGATGCCCGTTGGGGCGGAAATGTCTATTAAAGCCCCGTACGGCAATCCACACCGAACCCGAACACCCAATGTTCTCCACACAGATCGGTCCTGTACCACCCCGCATTCAAGGGACTCGGTCCACCTGATGGGAGTTCTGCCACGGCTGCAGCCTCCACTCAAGGACCTTTCTACCCCAACGGCCGTCTGTTCTCCTCGCAATTTGCCCTGCCCATTGCCACTTGAGCCACGCAAATGGTCCATATCTGCGACCTTATATCTCCAGCGGATATCATCATTTCTGACACGATCACGCAAGGAGATTCCGAGCATAACCCTCCCCATTGCTCTTTTAGTGACTTTGAGCCTTCTTAAGCGGCTCATTGTAAGTGATCTATGAATACGTGATACCATAATTTTTTTTTATGTGATAGGTAGCAGACGAGCAGGCGGATCATCTGATGGTAAGCAATTGCCGCCGCTCATGGACACTTGCAACACCAGTGCAAGTGCGCTGCCAACTTTTTATTCCCTTCCCCCCCGGGTGGGCCTCCGGTACCCTCATTCACTCAGCGAAACACAGCACAGGGGCTGCTTCACGCCGGTTTTCTGTGAGGTAGTGGTATCACTCCGGTCGAGCCGGCCCATTCATGCCGAAGCGTGGCTCTCCCACAGTTAAAAGAGTACAGAAATAAGCGTAAAAGGTTCGACGTATGACATTGTGTGAAGCCATTATTTTGGTATAAAAATGAGTAATCAGCCGAAAGGGGCGAAAGGGGCCTTGCCCTTATCATGCGACAATCATTCAACATTTTGTGATTATCATGATTGACGCATTAAATTCAGTTACTGAGCGATTAAGGTGATGAATCGTACATATTGATTGATTTGATGACGATAATTTTCTTTAAAAGTTATTCTTAGAATATTTAAAGGAAACATACCGAAGCCCTCATGATTATGATGAGGTCTTTGATATTAACGTGTTACTAATCTGTAACACGAATAAAGCCTGAGAATCAAGGTAAAGTAAAATATCAGCCTATATACTGTCCCACTGCAGGGCAAAGGCCTCCATCATAGAAATCAAGTCATCGCTACTATGATGGGATTAGGCTTAATCACCACGCTTGCCTAATGCGGTGCGGTGATCACATACCCGAGCTTTTTTCTAAATATTTGAAACATACTTTATACAGTAATTATAAGAAAGTCTTTGAATGTGCAATGTAATGTTATATTGTATTATTTATAACACAATAAAAATATTAACGAGTTTATTTGAACTTATCTCAGTTTTATCGCAAAGACCAAAGTCCAATGCAACCAAACTCTGGGTTACAATATTGCACCAACTGTGATTCTTAAAAGGTTCCGATTAAACAGGGTGTTTCTGTGAACATTTACATCCTTCACGTTGTCTACCAACCATTCTGAACAACATAATTTGTTCTACGACTTTCAGATACCTACGCATAAAAATTTTCGGAGGATTATTCCTCGGAAAAAATAAATTTATTGACTACCACAAGTTTGAAATTAGTTGACGTACCTAAGTAGCCTGACTCCCCGTTGGTACACCGAGTCGTGATCTTGGAGTTCGCGCAGGTATGGCCAAATACGTTTAAAATTTTTCGCTCGCAGCCCGGGTTTGTGATCACCGCACCGCATTTTTTTTTTTTTTTTTTTCTCCTGGCAACCCTAAGTGTCAGACGTCAAATCGCCAGCTCGTATTTAAATAATGTAATTTTATAACAAAATAAGTGTTTTCGTAGTAATAAACATAGTGATTTATCTTATCATACCGGAAAAACCAATGGATAAATGTTAGCAAGCCTCCGCTAACAATATTTACCTGGATATTAACCACGGAGTTGTGACCGTCCAGCTGTCAAAGTGTCGTTGCAGAAAATTTAAACCAACAACGGATAAACCCGGGGAGTATTGTTTCTTTGATTCTTTTTAACTGATAATACGACATACAATTAATTTTAAAACCTATCTATCTATCTATTCACACCGTCATACCCACTCAATACCTACCTACAAAGTTAAATTCGAGGTTATTTCTTTTGTTTACATCAGACACATATTATGCACCTACAAAACCACTGACACCTCACTGATACCGGCAGATTATCTCTTATCAGCCTCTGCAACATAACATTATAACCAACACTGCACATGACATTAATGGAATAAGACGATTCCCCGTAGCGAGACTTGTCAAATTCCATAACACAAGCTAGGTTTTCTGTCTCCCTTTACTTGTCATATAGTAAAGTGGATGATGATATAGCACCTGGCCACAAACACTCACAAATAACACTTAAGTACTATCTTTGATTTGCATTGAGCATTGGGATATGAGATAATCTGTTACATACTTAAAATATATCACCACATAATAGCTATATATGTACCTACTTGTATTATTATGCTAATTTATTAACACAATACCTACATAAACATCTCATCCTTAAAACATAAACAAAACCTAACCTACACTTTTTTTTTTTTTTTTTACCTAATACTACTTACATAATACCTACACTGATTGACCCACTAACTTAAATCAGCTGTTTGCAGAAATAATTTGTACCTAAGTAATATAGGTACTTATCTGTGTTTTAGGATACAATACTCTTATTCAAACCGGTTCAAACATTTGTTTTACACTCATTTGTAAATCATTCCAGATATGTCTGGTTGTGGAGCTTACCCTAAGAAGATGACGCGGAAGACAACTTCCCAGGAATTAGAGCTTAAGTTAAAGAGGGCCCTTGAGGAAATAAAAGACCTTAGGGAGGACAACACCCAAATCCTTAAGGAACGCGATGAAAATGAAGAGGAATCGCTTAAAATAATTAATAACAACACCCAACTCAAGTGTGAACTGGCCGACCTACATGCTCAGCTTATGGATGTCCTGGTACAACGAGATCAACTACTTGACACCGTGACCAACTTTGACCAGTGCAGTGAGACCTATGAGCGGGCTCTGCAACGCATTCATGACCTTGAGGTGGAGCTCCGGGACGCCAACCAACTCATACAACAGTATGAGGAAGCCAAGCGATGTCAAGAGGCATTACATACCCACAGCCTATATGAAGAACTGATCGGGTCACCGGCTGCGCAGGGGGCTATCCAGAGAACTCACTTATGTTCGGAGAACGATAGGGTTAGAATAGGCAGTAAAAATAGACTTAAGAAATATATTAAAATAAATAATTATATCAAGAAAACTGAAAAATTAGTTAGAAGACAAAAATGCCACCAGAAAAACATATTATTAAGAAAACAACGTATAGACCTACTTGATAGTCTAGAAATATATAGTAAAAAGTTAGATGAAAGTAGGTATAAATACGAAACCGACACACAGGAGCTGCAGGCTGACATCTCGCGGCTGCACCGGTCATTACAGCGTATGACCGATAGATACAACTCGGCCCAAGGACAGATAAGCGAACACATTCTCGCTGCGAGCCACTTTATTGAACAATGTAAGTGTCATCCAGGGACAGGGCCCGGCCTCGCTGACCAGGTAGAAGATGAACCTCAGCCCTCGGATACTATCGACTTAGTAAATAATAATAATAAAGTTGCAATTTTTTCTGATAGTATAGGAGTTGGTTATGGACCTCTTCTAAATGAAAAATGTAAATGTAGTGTAACAAATTATTGTATGCCTAATGCATCCTTAGATCAAATTATTGACAAGATGAGAAAGTGTAAATTTAGCAAGGAGTCCATAATCATTCTTATGATTGGAAATGCCTTAGAAATCAGTAAAAAAGAATTACTTCAGGGATTCTCAACCCTATGTGAGTTGAAAGTAAAAAATATATTTTTGTGTGCCTTCCCTTTTTCTAGGTATTACACACCTAGCCAAAATAACAGTATTCATTTGTTGAATACGTTATTATACAACTTGACATATAATCATAGTGACAAGTTTGTGTTTTTTGACACAAACAAATTTATTGATAATAAGTTTTTGTTGACTGGCAAAACTTTTTATTTGCCTTATAAAATTAAAAGAGAATTGGCTACTTTGTTAGCTTATAATATTAATAATATGTTTATCCAGACCTTGGAAGTACTTCCAAAAATGAATTTAAATTAGAGTCTGAGACAATAGAGGAATCCTCTAGCAAACCAATGACAAACGGACACCCTAATTACCTAAACCTTATTCATCAGAATATACAGGGTTTGTCTGGAAAATTACTTGAACTCGAATTATTTTTAAATAAAATGAATGTCCATATATTATGTATTACCGAACATTGGTTAAGGCAGTATGAATTAATTATTAATATAGATAACTATAGCATCGGTAGTTCGTTCACAAGAAGGTCGGCAATCAGAGGTGGGTCACTAATTCTGTTAAACAATTTTATTAAATTTAAAGAACGCAAAGATATTGTTTCACTTTCTCATGAGCGAACTATTGAGCTTGCTTGTGTTGAGCTTGAACGACATGTCATTGTCTTGTGTGTACAGGCCCCCCTCTGGGAATTTTATTTCATTTGAATCCATTATGGAAGAAGTACTAAGAAAAATATGTTCATCTAATAAAAAAGTAGTTGTGTGCGGGGATTTTAATATAAATATTTTAGATAATTCACAGAACTCGATGCGTTTTCTGAATCTTTTCAAATCGTTTAACTTACATCATCTGTTTAACGAACCCACGCGTATTACCCCCACCACAGCTACTTGCTTGGATAACATATTTTGTAATTGTAATGTATTAGATAAATCCATAATAAACTTTATAAACTCAGATCATAGTGGACAGATAGCACAGTTGGAATACCGTCATGTACCTTCTTCGAGCAGTTTTGTATGTCGACCAATTACGGCAAACCGTAAAGAAAAATTTAAAGATAACGTTTATAGAAAGATGCCTGCATTATCCTTTAATGATGGAAATGCTAATATACTTTATGATAAGCTTTTTAATGTAGTGGAAAAGGAATTTAATAAGGTTTTCACTAAGAAAACAATTAAATTAGATACTTCTAAAAGTAAATTCAGTGACTGGGCCACTCAAGGCATCTACAAAAGCAGAAAGAGGTTATTTGAATTATATGATATCAAAGCTAACTCAAATGACCCTAAGTTAATTGAATATGTCAGAACATACTCAAAATTATTCAAAAAAGTATGTGCAATGGCAAAATCTAATTATCTTAAAGACAAGATTTTAAATGCCACTAATAAAAGTAAAATATCATGGAAGATCATAAATAAAGAGACTTGTAAAAATAAAACAAAAGAAAACAAGCTCTCTCTTAAAATTGATGGCAAATCAGTTGTTTCTGACTCTGAAGTAGCAGAAACTTTTCAGTCTTTCTTTTCTAGTATAGCAGTCACTACCACTACCAAACTGAACTCAAGCGCAAATCTTGCTGCTTCCCTGCTCAAATCACATGTTGATGAATGCAAGACTACCTTTAAATTCACTCATATCAATGCTGATATAATTTTAAAAATATTTAAAGAATTGAACATGAAGCCAACTGAGGATTTGTGGGGTCTCTCGGTAGATATACTAAAAAATATAATACATGCTATCGCACCCCATTTAGCATTGATATTCAATAAATGTGTTGACGACGGTGTATTTCCCGATATGATGAAATACAGTAAAATAATACCATTATTTAAATCGGGAGAGAAAAGTGATCCGTCTAACTTCAGACCTATTTCTATACTTCCAGCTCTAAGCAAAATTTTTGAAAAAGTAATATTCATCCAGTTACTGTCTCATTTGAATTTGAATAAAATATTGCACAGTAAGCAATTTGGATTTACAAAAGGTAAATCCACTACTGATGCTGGAGTGGCATTTATCAAGCATGTCTTTGATGCGTGGGAAAGGAAGCGGGATGCTATTGGAATATTTTGTGATCTGTCCAAAGCCTTCGATTGCGTCAATCATGAAACGTTGCTCATGAAGTTACACCATTACGGTGTCTTAGACAACTCACTTAGTCTAATCAAATCTTATTTATCTAATAGGATACAGAAGGTGCATGTCAATGGAATTGACTCTTCGGGCGCCCCATTAGTTATGGGTGTACCCCAGGGCTCCATATTGGGGCCGCTGCTGTTTTTAATCTACATAAATGACCTTCCTTACTATACTAAAGATCTATGTGAGATTGTGTTATTTGCTGATGATACATCCTTGATTTTTGAGGTTGATAGACAAAAAGAAAATGTTGACGATGTCAATAACACACTCTCTCAAGTACTACACTGGTTCACTTCTAATAACTTAGTTCTTAATTCAAAGAAAACTAAATGTGTAAAGTTCACAATGCCTAATGTAAGGCAGGTCAATATTAATATAGTCATGAATAATGAACCTATTGAAATTATAAACTCCACAGTTTTTCTAGGTATCACTCTAGATTCAAAATTGCAGTGGAGCCCCCATATCGCTGCCTTGGCAGGAAGACTTAGTTCAGCTGCATACGCAGTAAGAAAAATAAGAGATCTGACTGATATTGAGACTGCAAGACTGGTTTATTTTAGCTATTTTCATAGTCTGATGTCATATGGTCTATTGCTGTGGGGATCCGGTGCTGATTTACAAGCTATCTTCATATTGCAGAAGAGGGCAATCCGTGCCATCTATGGCCTTAGATCACGTGACTCACTTAGAGAATTATTCAAGGAAATAAATATTTTAAACGGTAGCATCTCAATACATTTTGATTGTATTATGTTTGTACGTAAAAACTTGCATCTTTACTCGCGAAAATCTGATTTTCATAGCTTTAACACACGAAATAAACATAGGCTTGCGGTCCCAAATCTAAGACTTCATAAAATTGGCAATTCATTTGTAGGATTGAGCATAAAAATGTTTAATAAGTTACCACAAAAACTTATTGACTTACCATTATATGAATTTAAAATTCATATTAAAAACTGCTTAATGCAGAAAGGCTACTATAATGTAGAAGATTATTTAAATGAAGTGGATTCCTGGACTTGTTAATTTCTATGCCTATTATTTTATATGTATAATTTGATTCCATAATTTTACTTTGACGATTATCTAAACGATAAAAGCATTGTTTATCATATTGTAACTGTAATCTTAATAATGTTTTTTTTTATAATTATTAACAGAATGAAAATTGTAATGATTATAATTTGAAAAGAGTAACTACTGAGTTTCTTGCTGATTCTTCTCAGGTAGAAATCAACTTTCCGAATCAGCGGTAGCTTACATAGTATTTGACATTCATAAATGTTCTATAAGGACTTAAATTGAATAAAGAATATTTCTATTTCTATTTCTATTTCTATTAGGCAAGCGTGGTGATTAAGCGTAATGCCATCATAGTAGCGATGACTTGATTTCTGGAAGCTTTTGCTCCTCCATGGGACAATGTATACGCTGAAGCTGTTACCAGGGACTTCGTCCGCGTGGAATAGTATTTTTGGGTAGCATTTTCAAAAATTTAATAATTTTCACCCCCTCCTCCTTTTAACCCCTTACAACCCCCTTTTCGCAATAAAAAGTAGCCTATGTTCTTTTTCAGGGTCTAGATCATCTGTATACTAAATTTCATTTAAATCCGTTCAGTAGTTTTGTCGTGAAAGAGTAACAGACAGACAGAGATACTTTCGCATTTATAATATTAGCTATGTATTTATGATTTATTACGTGTATTTATTTTTGTTTGTATGTATATATTTATGTATTTTAATATTTATGTATGTCATGTATAATTATAAGTATCTGTTACTTCTTATTTTCATTCAGCAATCTCTTTGCACTGCCTTACCCCCATTGCCAACACGCTGTTTTCTCTCCTCTACCTTAAGGTTGTCTGGAAGAAATCGCTACAAGCGATAAGACCGCCTTATTGTACTGTCTATAGCTGTTGTTTCCCTCATGTATTCTATTTCTGTGCAATAAAGAATATCTATCTATTAGTTACGATACATATACAAAATCAATAATATAGTTACAGTGATTACATGACGAAGCATCATGTTTGTTAGCTATTTACAAAACAATCGCGTGAGTGAATCGACGTAGCGTAACCAACCAGTATTGGAAACCGGTCTCGAAAATCGCGACCCGAAGTGGATCGGATGATACCGGCAAAACGGTTCTGCTTTGGTTGCGAGTTAAATATTTAAGACTAATGGTACGGCACTTTTGCGCCGCCAATTGATTTAAATTTATAGCTATAGTCATGGACGTATATGTCACCGGTAAATAACAAGACTCGTAAGTTGATCAATTTTCTAGGTAGTTGATCAACTCTCGGAAAATAATAAACGGCAGTGGAAATGTACTATTTAACGCATTGAATTTTAGGCAATTGGTCAACTTACGGTACCTAGCCGTAATTTAATAATTAACTATATTGCTACAAGTAAAATCATCCACAATTGGGCCAATCGTTGCCCAGTGTACTATTTGACGGTACACTATTATCCGTCACTTAATACACTTTTCTCTGATTGGTCGACAGCATTAGCAGGTATAAAATCACGTGAGTCTATTAACCATTCAACGTATACCTTGCCTTTGTCGGATGATTTAACGGCAAGACGCCGTAAATTAATCAACTTACTTAAATTAAATGCGTTAAATAGGACATTTCAACTGCCGTTTATTATTTTCCGAGAGTTGATCAACTACCTAGAAAATTGATCAACTTACGAGTCTTGTTATTTTCCGGTGACATACTCGTATATGAGGGGGGGGGGTCCAGGGGGTCCGGACCCCCCCCCCCCCCCCATTGAGGCCTGGGAGAGCCGCATTATAAAATATTATTACAATAAGGGAAATTGTTAAATCAGAGCACGGGGGGGGGGGGGTTGATTCGTAATGTTTTTTGCAATGTGGGACACCCCCTTTCATAGAAAGCCTTCTTTTTTACAAGTGCGCAAATTAACGGCCATCGCTATACTTTCGTGCCTCCAGCTATACTAAGCCGGACCTATTATTACCTATCACTGAACCCCAGCCCCTTGGCCAACACTTATACTATTTATTGAATAACTGTGCACAACTTTCAAAAATTTACTTTTTTTTATGTTAGCGTATGTCCCACTGCTGGGCAAAGGCCTCCCCCGAGTCCCTCCATCGATCTCTATCCATCGCCATCTGTGGCCGATCGATTGCAAAGGTGTTAAGATCGTCACTCCATCGCATTTTAGGTCTGCCCCGTTGTCGGTGTCCATCAGGTAACCATTGGGTTACGATGCTAGTCCATCTTTCGGGGTCCATTCGACAGACATGACCCGCCCATTCCCACTTCAGCCTGGCAGTTTTCTTGCCTACATCGGTAAGGGATTCGGTTAGTATAATTGATAGTACAGCCACCCGGACTGTGGAAGGTTGTGGATTCGAGTCCCACCTGAACCCATCGATGAATTTTTTAGGTGCTTGATTTTCTTAAGAATAAATTTCTATAACCAAAAATAAGATGATGATGATGATGATCTCATACATTGACCTAACATACATTTAGTAATTATATCTAAGTATCTAATGATTGAAACTAATTGATTTTAATTAATGTAGATTTTAAGAAAATGCATCTTAGGTGGGTAATTCATAAATCGATAATAATGATTAAGTGTCTAATTTAGGGATCACTAATAAATCGATAACATTACTTAACTGTGGGAGAGCCACGCTTCGGCATGAATGGGCCGGCTCAACCGGAGTAATACCACTGCCTCACAGAAAACAGGCGTGAAAGCAGCTCGTGTGCTGTGTTTCGCCGATTGAGTGATGGTACCGGAGGCCCATCGGGGGGGAAGGGGATAAAAGGTTCGCAGCGCACTTGTGACTCCACTGGTGTTGCATGTGTCCATGGGCGGCGGCAATTGCTTACCATCAGGTGATCCGCCTGCTCGTCTGCTACCTATCACATAAAAAAAAGAAAAATCGTTAATCGATAATAATGATTAAGTGTCTAATTTAGGGATCACTAATAAATCGATAAAATTACTCAAATTGCATTTTTTGTCACAATTAGTGACATTTTATGACAGCATCTTTTAATGTGCGACGTCACATAATTTGTAATTCAATTGCTGTAAAATCCTGTGTATTTTTAAGTGAGTCCCTAACTCACTTGAAATTACCGGAGCTCCAATTGGGGGGATAGGTGGCAGACGAGCAGGCAGATTACCTGATGGTAAGCGAAGAATTGCCTCCCAAATGTGATTAATTGTGAGTATTGTGACAAAACAAATATATTTCGGAACAGTAGCTCCACTGTCTGTCAATAGATGGCGGTGGGTGTTGATTGCGTCGCGCTTGTGTTTTGTCTTTTAGGGTTGCCTGGTGTCTATAGAATTTATCCCTTTATAAATAGTATAGATGACTTGTGTATACCCTGATTTTAAATGTTTTTACCAAGTAACATATGTTATATATATGTTATATGTTTATTCTACTTTTGCCGTAGGCCAAGTGCGACTACCGCATCAGAACTGATGTAATTGGACAGAGAACCAGAGTCACCGACATAGCCCACCGAATTAGCAAACTGAAGTGGCAGTGGACTGGTCACATTAGCCGCAGAACTGACAACCGTTGGAGCCGTAAAGTCCTTGAGTGGAGACCGCGACTCGGTAAACGTAGTGTTGGACGCCCTGCTACAAGATGGGATGACGACATTCGAAGGCTGGCTGGAGTGAGCTGGATGAGAGTACCGAAAATCGGGAGCGGTGGCGTGCATTGGGGGAGACCTATGTCCAGCGGTGGACGAGCGTGGATTGCTTATGATGAAGTGCGACTACTATCTATCACAACAATTGCGCGTACGTCTAAAAATTATAAATGTCAAAAAGAGTTCACAAATCGAAGCACGCGAAGAATAAAATTTTAATTGATTATGATCTGAAACAATACCTCAGCGTCGATTGTTAAAAAGTCAATATGTGAGGTCAGTGAATACATTAAGGAGTTAGAATTGAAATAAACACGTCGTAGTTATATATCAATGAGGGAATTTCGGTAATCACCACAAACCCAGTGTTGATTTGTATCTGTGAACATTTACATTATACTCTGATTCATAATCATGTAAAGTAAACTGACAGATGAAAATGAAGCAGCCCCTGTGCTGTGTTTCGCCGAGTGAGTGAGGGTACCGGAGGCCCACTCGGGGGGGATGGGGATAAAAGGTTGGCAGCGCACTTGTAACTCCACTGGTGTTGCAAGTGTCCATGGGCGGCGGCAATTGCTTACCATCAGGTGATCCACCTGCTCGCCTGCTACCTATCACATAAAAAAAATGACAAGTTTCTATGCATTTTGACATTTTGCATGTTTCAAATTGAGTGATAATGTATGGGGATGACTTATTGACATCTGTCAGTTTACTTTAGGTACATGATTATGAATCAGAGTATACTTTAAGGGGCTATATCGATGAAACTAGCGCCGCCAACCTATTTACACTGATTGTGACGAAAATATGATATTTTTGAAGATAATATGGGTTTTGCTTTCTTAAAAAATATCGTATTTTCGCCACAATCAGTGTAAATAGGTTGGCGGCGCTAGTTTCATTCGTATAGTAGCCCCTAAAAGTCCAAGTTATCTGTATTAGAACAATGTATTGACAAAAGAAACTATTTGAAACGTTGAAAAGCAAAGAACGTCATTACCTACGGATGCAATGTCGCTATCTATAAATCTAATTTAAAATAATTATATTCATTTGATATGATTTGATAATTAATTATACCTATTGTTTTCAAAGGTTATATGTGTTATCTTAATCTGATAAGAAAGATAATGGAATTCCAACGTCAAAACAGGCTTCCATATCCGGTATAACATTAAAGATTGGATAAAAATTGGTGAAAATAATTTAATATGCACAAGAGTATAATGTATACCTAACCTATAGAGAGGGCTTACTTAAGTGGCAACTCAGCCAAAAATTTCAAGAATATTTTGCTGATCACTGTTTTTTTTTCTCAGGGGAAACCATCATGGCCTTCACCTTGCCACATGTGGGGGACAAGGTGGTGTGTGGGACTCTAACCCTAACCAAAACCCCTGGGGTGTCCATCTCAGCGCAATCGCGGTCGGATACCCCACAGCCGGGACTGGACCGTACCGCAAATAGTGCTCGCCACTTTGAGCCAAATTGTTTGGCGCAGCCCTTCCCAAATGCGCGACCTACCAGGACACCCAGTAGGATTTTTTCCCTCGCGGAGTCGTGATACTGATCAAGCCACTCCCCAGTAGTGGCCTGCTCACGTACTCCGAAGCCCGTTTAGTCGCCTCTTACGACAGGCCGGGAATACCTTGGCAGTATTCTTAACGCTCCTAGCACTGCTGGTCACTGTTCTAACCTAACCTAACCAATACTTTATCGTTTAGTAGGTAGAGTATAGCAGTATTATCATCATAAAAATATTGGTTAGGTTAGGTTACAACAGTGACTATAGTATATTTCAATTATGATGTCCCTTTGGAAAGATGTCAAAAGTTCAGTACTAAGGAAGAACTCTTAGAAATCGATATTCAGCGGCATCGATTATCGATTTGTAACCAATTTTAATCAAAGTAACTTTCAACAACTAAGGTTTTTTAGAGATTGTCGAAAGAACACTTTTAGACTTTATTTGGCATTACAAACAAAACAATAAACGACACTCAACAACAAAAACAACAAACTAACTTAAGAAAAACACGTACGTCTTATTGTATATCCGCGGCATCTAACAATAGCGATGACCGTTAGTTTGCGCACTTGTAGAACAGAAGAATTTCTACTAAATTGGTTTCTGCGCACTCAAGGTCATCGCTATTGTTTCATGCTGCAGACTTAGTCGTAGGCTTTTCTGCACTCTCCTCGTAGTGATTGAAGTGACACTTAAAATGGCAGATGATGATTATGAACACGATTTTTTTAAATCGGCAAATATAGAATTTTGTATCTCTGGAACATGCCGAATACTTGAGGTGCGTCACTATGTTCAAAAGTCAATCACAAACCATAGAACGTAACCGCAATCGCGTAAAAAATATCTATTGTTTTTTGAAGTTTACATTATTTTGAGCATTATATTCAAAAACAATATGTTAATTTTGCTTGTGAATCAATTGTAGGATGTTTTTGGATTATTGTATAATTTTCAAATGACGATTAACAACCAAATACAAAAAGGGACTTCATAATTGAATGTATTGAAACAGACTATAATTGTAGCGTATTTTTGTATAATTGTATATTTTCCTAATGAAGATTTACTACCAAGTACAAAAAGATATATCTAATATTTGATTTGATCTATAGATCTCGCGCGTTACGTACACGTAACATGCAGAGTTACGTTCTTCGAAATGTCCAGAGGGACATCATAATTGAAACAGACTATAGCAAAAAAAATCTTGAAATTTTTGGGAGTGTTTTATTTGGGCGAGTTGCCACCTAACCCAAAATGAATAGGGAGGTATAGCTGGAGGCACGAAAGTATAGCGATGACCGTTATTTTGCGCACTTGTAAAAAAGAAGACTTTCTATCAAAATTGGTTTCTGCGCACTCAAGGTCAACTACACTTTCTTGCCTCGGACTATACATAAGTATTTTAATAGGAGCTTCCTATAAGAAAATCCTACTTCCTACTAATACTATACTCTGATTCATAATCATGTAAGGTAAACTGATAGATGTCCATGTGTCATCCCCATACATTATCACTCAATTTGACACATGCAAAATGTCAAAATGCGTAGAAACTTGTCATATTCATCTGTCAGTTTACTTTACATGATTATGAATCAGAGTATAGTATAAACGCGAAATTTTTTGAGGATGTGTTATGTCTGTAAACGTAGCATACATCTGGGAAAGCACATATTAAGCCCCAATGAAGCTAGGGATCTCAGTCCCAAACAACTAATACACTTTCTTAAAATTGCAGGGTTTGAGACTGAATTGTAGCATAGCGGCTATTACAATAGATCAAACTGGTCGCAGTGATACTGATTCGAATAGGACATTCATAGGCGCCCGCTCAATAAAAAAGTCTGTAAAAGTACCTATACAATGTATGTTTATAATTTGTGCTCTTTCACTCAAAAATTAACAAAATGAATTTGGATAAAACTTCACAATAAATAGCTTTACTCATATCAGAATAACAGATAGACGACAATTTATAAACTGACCGGATAGCGCATTTGGTAGTGACCCTGCCTCATACGCCAAAGGTCGTGAGTTCGATCCCCAGCCTGGACAAACATTCGTGTAATGAATTAAATATTTTTCCGGAATTAGCTGCATTATAGGTCGATTCACGAAAGATGACCACAAATGACGATCGTCTACGCTTAATATCTCATGAAGTAAAGACTTAAGACAAAAAACATGGGCAAATAAATATAGAATGTGTTTAGTCTAAGCCCTTGTAATGTGTCAAATGGAGAATGAGCCATTTTTTTCATGAGATTTCATGCGTAGACGATCGTCATTTGTGGTCATCTTTCGTGAATCGACCTGTACCTACAGATACTTTAAAATATTGGTTTTACTCATTCCAAATAGATGTGAATGTTATGTATTTTTTAAATATAGTATTTTATAGGTAATTTTTGTTACATACAATAAATAAATAAAGCTATAAAGTTTATCATTTATTCTTTACGTTAACTTTCGTCCATTTTTTCCAGTACCTAAAAGTATTTTTTTGCATTACCGATACCAAATTACCGTTCAGAACGAACAACTTGATCTACTTAATTGTTTTATTTGTGTGTGTGTATCGAAAAATATTACTATATCGATTCTACTAATTTTTGTAATTTTTTTCGGAATCAGCACTTATTTGAATTACCGAAACGACTAGCTTTATTTGTGATGAGGTATTTTTTTAAGCAAAACTTGATCTAAATAAAAAACAAGACGATAAAATAAACCCAACTAAAACTTACGTGATGAATGGTTATAACGCCGGCTTGCTCAGTCATTTTGCTCCAATATTTACAAATTGCACTATTACCACTAATATCACAGGTTGAATAAATAAACAAATATCACTTTCCAACAATCACAGCATCCTACTCATCATCTATATCCAAATCCCACAAATCAGCCAAATTTGCGAGTAGATATTGTATGAAACGATCGACGATTTTGTATAAAAACAAGTTGTAATATACGACGATCCACCAGTAGTCGATTAAATATCGTAAGTCGTAGAGCATGTACGTAACACGCGTCCGCTCCCCGCGACTGTCACGCAGCGAATGGCGCGGGTCGCCGGCTGCGTGCGTACGCGCACGATAAGATAGCGACAGGTTAACTGACAAGTGTGAACTGCAATAGTTTCCTTTTGCGGCTATCGGTAGACCCGACTTTGTTTCTGGCTGTGTTGAGAATTAATAATTGACTAGCGGCCGCTGGAAAAGTAACTTTTTACCCCGCTTTTAACCCCTTACAACCCCTTTTTCGCAATAAAAAGTAGCCTATGTTCTTTCTCAGGGTCTAGATCATCTGTATACCAAATTTCATTTAAATCCGTTCAGTGGTTTTGGCGTGAAAGAGTAACAGACAGACAGAGTTACTTTCGCATTTATAATATTAGTTAGGATAGTTAGGAAGTTAGGATTGCCTCCTAGCTACGCCCGTGATTGTAGGCATCTAAGGATTTTCCGACTTGGGACATCGTCGAAGGGCGGTCATAGCACCTCGTGCCCCCTAGCTACGCTAAGTTGTGGGAACAGCCTTCCCCGCCAGTCCCCCTATCTCTCTTAGACTGGAAACTGCTGATCCTAAGTTGATAGAATAAAGTGTGACGTCTCAAGTAAATTTGAGGTTGTGGGCATGCCCACAGTGCCCACAACGGTGGATCCGCCCTTGCTGTCTGCTCGGGTGCCATCACATAAAAAAACAAATAAAATTATTATTTATACAACCTGTAAGGGAAGGGGTATAACATACCGAAAACTGTAAATAGGGCTTGCCTTGGGAGGCTTTGGAAAAATAGTAAGAAAAATTAATCTGCTACCGTTTCCGAGTAATTAGGCACTGAAGTTTTAACGCAAAAATCGTCGTTGACAACCCTAAAAACAGCTGATTTCATTCGTAAATCAATATGAGGTCAATCACCTAGGTACCAGGCGTTAGAAATTGCAGTGTACAGAAGGAACAAAATCTCTCATTTAATGCCTAAAATCAAAGCAAGCGAGAGAGTCATGAATTAAAGAAAAACAATCTTCGAAATGAACCGACCAAATGTTTATTTTGTAAAATGTTTTCAACTGTGGGAGAGCCACGCTTCGGCATGAATGGGCCGGCTCGACCGGAGTGATACCACTGCCTCACAGAAAACCGGCGTGAAGCAGCCCCTGTGCTGTGTTTCGCTGAGTGAGTGAGGGTACCGGAGGCCCACCCGGGGGGAAGGGGATAAAAGGTTGGCAGCGCACTTGTAACTTCACTGGTGTTGCAAGTGTCCATGAGCGGCGGCAATTGCTTACCATCAGGTGATCCGCCTGCTCGTCTGCTACCTATCACATAAAAAAAACACACACATTCACAATTACAAAATGGTTGTTAAAAACAATCTAAAATGTTAAGAATGCTGACTGTTTGCTGCTGCTGAGAAAGGCAGTTTCTTTTAAGTAGTAGGTAGGTATGGGTTTGGAATTAAAAAGCCCGCCATCAACTCGCGCCCAAAGCGGGAGACGCTGCTTCGAAACGCCCGGCCCAGCGCCCGCAGCGCTCGCCGCGAAGAATCTTGTAAGTAAGTACCAAATGATCATTCTGTTTTTTTGATCTGTAGTTTTACCCTTACTACACACACACACAAACAAAGAACAGTTGTAAATAAGCCCCGCCTTGTACCAGGCGTTAGAAATTGCCGTGTACAGAAGGAACAAAATCTCTCATTTAATGCCTAAAATCAAAGCAAACGAGAGAGTCATGATTTAAAGAAAAAAATTCTTCGAAATGTACCGACCAAAAGTGTTTATTTTGTAAAATGTTTTATCACACATTCACATTTACAAAATTGTTGAAAACAATCTAAAATGTTAAGATTGCTGACTGTTTGCTGCTGCTGAGAAAGGCAGTTTCTTTTAAGTAGTGTGGTAGGTATGGGTTTGGAATTAAAGAGCCCGCCATCAACTCGCGCCCAAAGCGGGAGACGCTGCTTCGAAACGCCCGGCCCAGCGCCCGCAGCGCTCGCCGCGAGGACTCTTGTAAGTACCAAATGCGCGGGCTTTTTGACCATTCTGTTTTTTTGATCTGTAGTTTTACCCTTACTACACACACACAAACAAAGAACAGTTGTAAATAAGCCCCGCCTTGTACCAGGCGTTAGAAATTGCACTGTACAGAAGGAACAAAATCTCTCATTTAATGCCTAAAATCAAAACAAGCGAGAGAGTCATGAATTAAAGAAAAATAATCTTCGAAATGTACCGACCAAATGTGTTTATTTTGTAAAATGTTTTATCACACATTCACAATTACAAAGTTGTTAAAAACAATCTAAAATGTTAAGAATGCTGACTGTTTGCTGCTGCTGGGAAAGGCAGTTTATTTTCAAGTAGAAGTTAGGTATGGGTTTGGAATTAAAAAGCACGCCATCAACTCGCGCCCAAAGCGGGAGAAGCTGCTTCGAAACTCCCGGCGTCCGCAGCGCTCGCGCCACGAGGTTTCGTGTACTAAAGTACTAAATGCGCGGGCTTTTTGACCATTCTGTTTTTTTGATCTGTAGTTTTACCCTTACTACACACACACACTCAATAAGATTTAGGGATGTGAATCACCATTTTTTCGGTTATCGATGTCAACTTCTGCAATCCTAGTAGTTAGTACTAAATAACATTTTGTAATCCGAAACGTTAGATTAACAATATTTCCGATCTTAATTTTAAATTACATTAACTGTGGGAGAGCCACGCTTCGGCATGAATGGGCCGGCTCGACCGGAGTGATACCACTGCCTCACAGAAAACCGGCGTGAAGCAGCCCCTGTGCTGTGTTTCGCCGAGTGAGTGAGGGTACCGGAGGCCCACCCGGGGGAAGGGGATAAAAGGTTGGCAGCGCACTTGTAACTCCACTGGTGTTGCAAGTGTCCATGAGCGGCGGCAATTGCTTACCATCAGGTGATCCGCCTGCTCGTCTGCTACCTATCACATAAAAAAAAATACTTCAAATTAATTGTAATCTAACCCAGAGTTACTAAATGCTTGTACTTGTTTACTTACTGTACACTTAAAATTATCTTTTAAAGTAGAGCTAAACGTGAACTTAAAGCAACAATAAAAAATACCTACCACTTCTATGGAGATAATAAGTTAATAACACTACAAAAAAGTACTCTCAAAAATAAATTAAAACATTCCTTATGTAAAGTATTGATAAACTACTTCTTAAAATTGTTTCATATTTTTTACCATTTATTGGATAAATGGCAGACGAGCAGACGGATCATCTGATGGTTAGCGATTGCTGCCGCCCATAGGGGTTACATCCATGTCCTGGTTTTATGTGTGCCCGTAGGAATAATTCGACTGATCCGGCTAGGTCATGCCGGACCGTGGTTATCCCACGATAAATAAATCATTACTTTTGCCAGATAATAGTTCGGACGAACTGGCCAATTCATACCGAAGCTTAGCTTTCCCCGGTAAATAAATCACCACCTTTGCCAGGTAAAAAATCCAGTCGTAACGGCCAATTCATGCCGAAGCGTGGCTCTCTCAAGGAATTTACACTATCGATTAAAATTTCTACATCATGTACGTACATCCCTAAAGTCGAAATGTGTTCAATGGCGCTTCTCTCTCTCTCGCTTTAATTTTCGGTTTCTGCCGTTCGGCGACCGGTGGCGCTGCCAGACTTTTCACCTTTCGGCAAATGACAAAAGAAATGCCGATCAGTTGCATTTTTTCTGTTGACCGCGCGCGATTTCTGTTTGTAATTTTTGGCAAAACTAGTAGATACTTTGTATCAAAAATGAGTTCGTCGTACAGTGACACCATTTACATCGATATGATCATGTGTGTTGGAGCTACGGACGGGAACCTAGCAGCCGCTCGACGCTTCTACGTGCTTCTACCATGACCGCCATGTGGACTGTAGACCAAACAGCCCACGCACTCTCCCGTCCTTGGCTTGTTTCCGGGGTTTGGTGAACCTGCGGTTGTGTGGTGTGTGGCTGCACACCACAGGCGCGAGCGCAGCTGCGAAGGTCATCCAATGATAGACCCGACTGTTAATAAGTTATCCAAACCAAAAACCGTGGAATTCATGGGTTGGAAGTCAGTGAATAAAATTTTTTGGTTTACAGTTGTCGTAACTAGCTAGTTTTGTTTCAAAAAACGATTATGGATAAAAATTAAATCTGTGGTGATTGTGCTGTGAATTGTGTTTTAAATCATGTCATTGTTTTGATAAAAGGTGTTCGTTTTGTGATTTCCTTATTTGGATTCGGATACCTAGGTACTACCTGAGGTACTAATAACTGGGATCATCTCAACTAAAAAGGTAGGAATATCAGTTTATTTTTGAATGCGCAAGTTAAACTTTTACGCAGCTGCGGCCGGCGCCGCCGCCGGCATTCTGTCCGAAAAAAGTACCAGGGCAACATGATTGTCTTCAACTAGAGAGGTGTAAGAGCGGGGAATCCCATAGATTTAAGTAGAAGGAGTCATGTCATTGATAAATCAGGGTTGTCAATTTTAGTTTTGTAAATAAACAATTTCCACTTTTGTATGGGAAAATCGGATTTTTTTTTTTCACAATTTCCAACTTTTGACATCGGCATAGGGTTTCCATACACGGGCTGTACACGCACCTTTCGGTATGTTATACCATTTACCAAACACGTTGTATTTACAGATATTTGTGTTTGGTCTGGGTGTTTGTAGTTCCTTCGTTGTTTCTGGTTTCCATAGTACAAGGGAAAACCTTAGTTTGGGACCAGGACAATGTATGTGATGTTGTTTCAATTTATTTATTTATTATTTGCAGCCATATTTAGTTCCAGATTGGTCGATGTTAACTGACGTCAATTGCAGGTAAATGAAAAATGTCACGCAAACAACATTTAATTTTATTAATTTGACGTTAGGTAATTTTTTACAGGGTTCCAAGGCTAATTGATTCAAACGACATTTTTGGAGATATTGAATTATATCCATACTATTATTATACATGGGAAAGTGTGTCTGTCTGTCTGTATGTTCGTCTTTCTTTCACGGCAAAACGGAGCGACGATTTGACGTGACTTTTTAAGTGGAGATAGTTGAAGGGATGGAGAGTAACATAGGCTACTTTTTGCCCCTTATCCCCATTTTAGGGAAGTGGGGGGCGCGAGCGAAGCTGCGGGCAAAAGCTAGTATACCTATATTTGGAATCAGTATTGTTGTCTCTATAGTTTGAGTTAGATAAAAGTTTTAAAAAACAATGGCGCTTGATTCATATGGCCTCGGAACCGTCAATGATTGTATAACTTTATAATGTTATCATCGTTTAAAACAAGTCGATTTAATTTCGCCAATGACATTCTTAGTCATTTTGAAGATAAGATAATATATCAGTTTTATCTTCGGTCCGCAGTCCGCTCGCGGATATACGAGTATTGAGCTGACATGTGAAAAGGGGGCCGACTTTTTAAGTCCTTTACAGTTTTAGTATCAATAGCTTTTGCCTGCGGCTTCGCTCGCGCCCCCCACTTCCCTAAAATGGGGGGTTGGAAAGGGGCAAAAAGTACCCTATGTTACTCTCCATCCCTTCAACTATCTCCACTTGAGAAATCACGTCAATTCGACGCTCCGTTTTGCTGTGAAAGAAAGACAAATACACAATTTCTGGGTCGAGCTTAAAGTATGTTTCGAATTTTTCGAACATAGCTCGGGTTTGTCACCAATCCACATTAGGCAAGCGTGGTGATTAAGCCTAATCCCACCATAATAGCGATGACTTGATATCTATAATGGAGGCCTTTGCTCTGCAGTGGGACAGCATACTGGCTGATACTTATGTCATTTGATTCAACGTAATTGTGTCGTGGTAAATATTTTGCAAGAAACTCAATTGACACCTATGATATAACCAGATTAGCAGTAGGTGTGGCTTTTACCTCATCAGTACTATTAATATTGACTTATAGACTTTATAATGTTATCTGAAAAAACTAAGTATTTATTTTAAGATGAGAACTAAAGTTTTTCAGAATGGTTGGTAGAAAATAGTAGAAATGTTCACAGATACACACTGTATACCTACGTCATACATAATACCTACATTCCATAATATCCATACTAATATTATAAATGGGAAAGTGTGTCTGTCTGTATGCTTGTCTTTCTTTCACGGCAAAACGGAGCGACGAATTGACGTGATTTTTTAAGTGGAGATAGTTGAAGGGATGGAGAGTAACATAGGCTACTTTTTGTCCCTTTCTTACCCCCCATTTTAGGGAAGTGGGGGGCGCGAGCGAAGCCGCGGGCAAAAGCTAGTTAAGAATAAATATTTTTGCTAACGTCACATATTTGCATTCGCGTTTATCCTACACAAATACTAGCTTCGAGGTCAATAATATTTTCAATGGTCTATTGACATTACTTCTCAAAGGTAGGTACTTGGTATCTATCTATCTATACTATTTATAAAAAGATAACTTCTATAGACAACGACAAGGCTTATAGGTAAACCGAAAACACGAAACGCTTGCGCGATGTAATTTAGCACAGCGCCATCTATTAGTTCATTTCTGAATTACGGTCCCGAAGCGAAGTGAGGGCGGGCCACTATTACCTTAATAAAGATATTGTTTATCAATCGGTGAACAATATTCCGACGATCGCTTTCAATCCGGTCCATCCTAAGTAGATTAGATTAGAATGAAATGTTAAAACGCGAAATGCGCAGAAAGATTTATTAATTTAAAACATATTAAGTGATATTTAAATTTGAGATAAGATTAAGTAATTCGAATTTTGTATGTATCAACCGGAGTGATAAGTCACTGCTCCATTATTTACTAAATTCTTTGAGGTTGCTAAAAATGTGTGTGATGAGGTGAACGGCTGTCCATATCTCTCTCTTTCCAACGTCCCGGTGGAAGTCCGGCAAGGGTCATGGACAAAACTTCCGGCCGTCATCCCCTATAGATAGATATACAGGTTGATCGGGCATGCCCATCCTTAAATTTGCTTGAGACGTCATGCTTTCTTCTATCAACTTAGGATCAGCAGTTTCCAGTCTAAGAGAGGGAGAGGGGGATTGGCGGGGGAAGCTGTACCCACAACTATGGGCGTAGCTAGGAGGAAAGAGCCGGTAGAAACTCCCCCCCCCCCCCCCCCCCTCTATGTTCAAAGTCAGAAAATCCCTAGATGCTAGACATGTGTAAGTAATGCTAGTAATATGACGCGGGTGATATTTGCATTACTTATTACCCGGCGATACGAACCATCACACCATTACTCGAAACATTACTCAGTCAGTACATCGTATCAAAATAAATGTGAAATAAATAATTTACGCCCGTATTTCATAGTGGTTAAAGCCGTTTCTATAAGAACACATTACTTACGCGCGCGGTCTATTACTTTCTTTCTCTTATAATCCTCGAGTGAAAGAGATGTCATTAGATCAGAGACATCGCTCATCCGCGCCGGTAATATTGCATTACTTATTACCCGGCGATACGAATCATCACACCATCACTCAAAACATTACTCATTACATCGTATCAAAATAAGAATATGAAATAGATAATTTACGCCCGTATTTCATAGTGGTTAAAGCCGTTTCTATAAGAACACATTACTTACGCGCACGGCATAATACTTTCTTTCTCTTATAATTCGCGAGTGAAAGAGATGACATTAGATCAAAGACATATTGGATGTTCGGAACAACGATTTGCTATGCAGTTTAGACCTTAATTACATAGAAATAAGGTTTTTTTTGACATGTGTCATTTGTATCGACGGCGCTCTGTTTTGGCGCCAAAGTGCCTCAGACAGATACGAATACGAGGTCAGTGGAGGTCAAGGAATGAAATGATGCAAATTATATCTATACTAGATGCAAACCCGGCTTCGCTCGGGGGAAAATGTGAAATAATTAATGCATCAAGAAAGTCATGATATTACGTAAATAGTTCCCAAAGAATTAATTTCACGACTTTATTGAAAGACTATACACATCTGTACAAAATGTAAGTAGTGTACCTAGATATTTATGAGCAAGGTAGGTATAGATAAACAGTGGGAGAGCCACGCTTCGGCATGAATGGGCCGGCTCGACCGGAGTAATACCACGTCCTCACAGAAAACTTGATTGGACCCATTGACATCCTTCCATTTGAAATAATAATAGAACCTAATAATTATAAATTTTATAAAAATACAATATTCAGTACCGTTAATACCACTTTTTAATGTAAGCATTAAATATTTCCTCTACAAACATTAATTACTTACATTGCAAAACTAACGCGTCGCAAAGTAAAACTGTTTTCGTAATTCGCTACTTGACAAATTTCTGAAGTATATTTTAGAGGTATAATATCTATAGACTTATTTATTTTAAACCCCCCTACAATTATATTTTTTTCAAAAAATATTTATTTTGGCTTAGCGAAATATTTTATTACATCAGCCCAGAGTAATATTCATTCATAGTACAGTAATTTTCATACACCGAGACATAACAATTGCTCAACACTATCGGGTGATGTTTCGAGTAATAGTAAAATATCACCAAGTGATATCACTTTTCTGTCAGTGTGATGAGATATTACATTACATTTCAGTGCACTGTTATTCTCATCTCTACTAGATGCCCACAACCATTTTTGAGGTCCGGATCCGCCCTTGGCGCTAAACGGATTGTAGATCTATACTATTTATAAAGAGATAACTTCTATGGACAACGACAAGGCTTATAGGTAAACTGAAAACACCAAACGCTTGCCCGATGTAATTTAGCACAGCGCCATCTATTGGTTCATTTCTGAATTACGGTCCCGAAGCGAAGTGAGGGCGGGCCACTAGTAAATAAATAAATAAAAATCAATTTATTACTCAAAATACACTAACAGTTTACAATATTTGTCTTAATACTATAGGTACCTACAATCCTACATACAAATCAACAAATGGGGTGAGCAAAGGGTAGTGATTCAGCTTATGCTGTCCCAGGACAGACGTCCGGCGAAGCGCTGGTTTTTAGTCACACCTTTCATAATAAATTGACTTTAGTATTTAGATGAGAGAGAGATGAGATGATTGGTTACAATATCATCTAGATTTAATTGCTTCCATCGCCATAGGTCACACGTGACTTTCTAAGGGTCGAAAGAGACACCCAACACGTGGCTGAAGCTTATCAGGGGAGATAGCTGGACAGCCGTCGACCTAAGTGCAAGTAACCTTTCCTGTTTTGTACACACAATCTACAGGGTGTATCAACCGTAAAGGGAAATAATTTGTTACATACTTGTGTAGATTCTATATGCAAAGTTTTAAATTAATAAAAAAAATATTTTAGAAAAAGATAAACAATCTTACCGTAATTCATTTACAAACTTTTGTATGCAAACAACTGTCAGGAATGCAAAAGGTCGTAACTATTCAAAAAGGAGCGGTCAAAGGTTGATATCCCTATCAGCTGATTGTTCATTAGTGATGTGCTAATTCAAATGGATTTCACGAAGACTCGGATTTCAATTAAATATTAATAATCGTAATATTAACTTGGCAGGTTAAAAACTTTAATATGAGATTTGTAAAGTGTGTCAGAATCGGTTCACTTTGGGTTGATACCCCCTTTTTGTTATACCCTGTATACAGGATGTTTCGATGGTATCCAAAAGGATACTAAAAACTCAGGATTGTAAGAATACAATCCTGGGTTTTTAAGCGGGGCGTGAAACGGCATCTCAGCAGGCCTTCAGGGTGAGGTTAAAAGACTCAATAGGTACTTAGTCTGTTCTTCTGTGCCTGTCAACCTCATATTTGGATCTCACGGCCGCTTACCATCAGGCGGAGTGGGGTCATCTTGATTGTCCTCAAATAAAAAAGAGAAAAAGGGGCTATGAAGTACCAGCAGAACACAGTATGTGCTAAAAGTTCATCAAATGCTCAGATATCCTAACTAAATATTATAAATGCGAAAGTAACTCTGTCTGTCTGTTACTCTTTCACGCCAAAACTACTGAACGGATTTGAATGAAATTTGGTATACAGATGATCTAGACCCTGAGAAAGAACATTGGCTACTTTTTAGTGCGAAAAGGGGGTTGTAAGGGGTTAAAGGGGGGTAAAAAGTTACTATACCACGCGGACGAATTTTAGATAAGTTTGAAAGCTGACTAGTACCTATCGGCGACTACATATAACTCTTAATTCTTAATTCCGCAACAAAAACTGAAGTATCTTAAACACGTCACGTGATTTATCACTCGATCCAATGTCACAGTCAAAGTCACGGATGTGTGTCACCGCGACCGGTCGCAGGGCTGCCAACCTTGAACTTAGGAATAGAAATAGAAAAAATACTTTATTCAAGTTAGGTCCATACGTAAATCTTTTGAATGTTAATCTACCGTTGTGTTTTCGAAATGTAGTTTTATTTATTTATTTATTACTTGCACTATACATAACATATTAAAGTTATACACTTGTAATAACGTTTTTTGACGCTGTAATATTTTTTTTATTTTACCTAAGTATTATTTTATTTTATCATTGAAAAATTCCTCGACACTGTAATATGATTTTTGTATGAGACGTGATTTCAATGATTTACAGGATTTTATATTGAGAGGACACTAGCAAGAAGCTCAACTAGAGTGATACCACGGCCTCACAGAAAACCGTAATGGCCTGCGCCTGTGCTGTGTTTCGACGACTGAGGCCCAATCGGGGGGAAAGGGGGTTAAAGGTGGCAGGGCAGCGTACTTGTTGTCACTCCACTGGTGTTGCGGTTGCCTATGGGCGGCAGCAATCGCTTACAAGTGAAAGAAAGAAAGAAAAATCTTTATTTGGTCCGATATTACAATAAATGAATTATACACTGAAATTTAAAAGCTAAATTTAACTGGACCAAAATCCATATGTCGCAATCGGATCGTATAATCCGTCGTATTACATTACAGCTAGCTGTTTTAAAAAGCAGGGCCGTTTTGAAATGTAGCGGTGCAACGATTAGCCGGATTGAATGCGGCCGGAATGTATTTGGCGCCATACGTCATTCATTATGGCTAGCCATTATGTAATTAGACAGATATTAGCCGCCTATTGGCAGTTTTTAATTCCGATTCTAAACACTCTTGGCGCTGCCTGACTTTGTTTTATTAAAAAAAAACTAAGTCTTGTATTTGAAGAACTTATCTCAATGACAATGCGGCTAATCGTCGGCCATTTTTGATGACAGCTAGCCGTAATGTAATACGGCGGATTATACGGCTGCGACAAATACCTACATCAGCTACTTGAAAAGAGTGACTACTGAGTTTCTTGCTGATTCTTCTCGGTAGAAATCGACTTTCCGAATCAGCGGTAGCTTACATAATATTTTGACATTCATACATGTTCTATAAGGACTTTAATTGAATAAAGAATATTTATATTTCTATTTCTATAGCTCGTCTGCTACCATTCACATAAAAATACTTCACTTTATTTCCCCAGGTGGGCAGAATATTAACTTAAACTAAGTATCAAGTATTTGTCGTAAAACAGTTGCAATTATCAACAATGTTGTTAAACCAACTTTTTGCTACGCACAAAGGAAAAAAAGAGGAAAAAACCTTCTTAAAATTATTAAGTACACATTAGGATCAGGTTTCTGAGTCAAGTTGTCAATTAACGGAACAGGGTTCTCTTAATGTGGTTAGCCCTGTCACTTGACCGTTTAAAAATGGTATTTTTGTTTAAAGGTGATAACGAGTAAGCGGGTCACCTGGGAGAGCCAAGCTTCGGCATAGTAATACTACGACATCATAGATAGATGTCGCGGTACGGACTAGTAGGCCTAACATGCGCACTACGACATAATTTTGTCGACTCTCGTTAGCGAGAGCGCATCCTTCTATCCCGCTCATCGCTCAGTGAGTTGAGCGAGACGCAACTTGCGCCGACACAATACGAGTGTCGACAAATTATCTCGTCGCGCGCATGTTAGCCCGGCAGGAGGCCAATTCTCGGTTTTCGCCTTCTATGTCGAGTCGACTTTATGGAACGCACAACCAATAGGACAACACAGATTACAGTCGACATTCCTTATCTTGTTCTCCTATTGGTCTATGCGTTCCATGAAGTCGACTCGACATAAAAAGCAAAAATCGAGAATGAGGCGTTTTCTTAAAAAATAAAAAAGTAATAAAATAATATCTGATCTCAATAGATGGCGCCTAAGATACTTTCTTTATGCGCTTAGCAGGTGAAAATAGTTCTGTCAATGTCAATTCCGTTATTACTACCAAAGACTATGTACGACAAAGACAACATTTTTTATTACAAATTTAATATTTCGTCATGTTATGCTATATTTAACCTTATTCCGTAGCAGTAATTAATAAAATTGCCACAACACGCAGGTTTTAACCAACAGTTTGACAGGTAGACTTTCACGCCATCTAGTAAGCGTTTTGGAACTATTTTTTTTATTGAAAACGCCTCATTGCCCCCCTGGCTTTTTTACCGTTGTCAGCCCTACAATTTGACCGTTTAGCAAGATAATGGCATATGATCTGTTGACCCCATTAGAGTACGTTAGCCAACTAGTTTAAAATCATTAAGTTTGAATCTCATTCATGTGTTTTTTGTCAAACGACGTGGCCCAGTTTAAAAGTAATAATATCACATTGATATTTCGGCTATAACGCGTCATGACAACGGATTTTAAAGGAACTAACGGAGACACGGAATATCCATGTTTTATAACCAATGGGGCTATGACGTAAACGGCAGTTGTAGTGAGTTGATGAGTTAAGGGGCTATACGAATGAAACTAGCGCCGCCAACCTATTTACACTGATTGTGGCGAAAATACGATATTTTTAAGAAAGCAAAACATTACAGACTTAGATAAAAGTAAATTGAATTTTTCAAGATGCAATACAATATATAAAAACACGCGACAAGTAACAATAATGTCAATTATTGCTAAAAGTGGCCGTTTTTAGCAATAATTAACATTATTGTTACTTCTCGCGTGTTAGAAATATTGTATTGCATCTTGAAAAATTCAATTTACTTGTTGTAGTCGGGTAAAAATGGATTGTTCTAGGAGACATGTCGTACGGCACGTACGTTAATACCTCACCTTCATTTTATATCGGACCAGTTTCATTGAGGTCGATTGCTTATCCAACTGAATGAATTTATTTATAGAACTAAATTATATTTATAAATAAATCAGAAATGCTTTTTTATACTACTTCGGTGGTAAACAAGGGTGTGGCAAGACCATCGCAACCTATGGACGTATGTTAAATAATTCCGCTAGGTGGCGTACTGTCAGACTGGGGTCAGATTTCTGACTGGTTTAGTGACATTTTGACATCTCAATAACCAATCACCGTGTAGATGGGCTTCAGTCCTTAAAACTGGCCCTGTTTTTGATAACTAGAACTGAAGCTAGCCGTATTGTAATACGGCGGATTATATGGTCCGGCTAGCTGTTCAACAAAAAAAGATTAGGGAAGCTACAATGTCGTTAATCTTTAGGGTCAAGTAAAAAATTAAACTACATTTATTTATATCCAAATAAACTATATCTTTTCTAGTATAAAGGAAAATAAATTGCATTTGTGCGAAATAATACTACAGTGCAAAACAATGGTGCTTTTAATAATACTAACAAATACTTTATTACTTTGTGTAATTAAATAAATAAAAAAAAAATCACACATCTCCGTACTAAGTAGCTCAAGCACTTGTGTTACAGATATCAGACAACAGAGGATAGACATAAATTGGCTACTATGATCAAGCATGCGTTATGGTTTATTATTTTTATTTAGTTATTATAAACATCATTGATAAACACATTAGCCAAAATCGTACCATCAGAGGGTTTTGGTAAATTAGTTTTTTTGGTGTGTTTTCTTCAACCCCCAACGCAAAAACGACGGGGTGTTATAAGTTTGACGTGTCAGTGTGTGTGCGCGTGTGTGTGCGTGTGCGTGTGCGTGTGCGCGTGTGTGTGTGTGTGTGTATGGCATCGTAGCTCCCAAACAAATGAACCGAATAAAGGGGTAGTGTTCTTAGCTATGTTGGATAAAAATCGAGCCAAGATGGCCGCCTTTACATAGATATGGATTGTTAAACACATCTCCCACAAAGTGTATCATATAAAAGGGCTTGAGTAGCAGAATATATTATTTATTGTGACAAATTTCAAATCCAAGATGGCCGCCGTCAGAAAATGAGTGTCGGGGGTTTTTTAAATTTTCAATTTATTTTTGGTTCACAGTGGTTCCATTTTTATTTTTGCATGCAAGATCATGTTGTGCATATTACTTCAATCATATGTGTATAGATCTAACTATGTTTTTTTCAAAGAATATGTTGTAATCTTACAAGACTTAAAATTGCATTTAGGGTTCCGTTAAGGGACTTGGTTCTCAGGAATCGAGGAGAGGGGACACCTGAAAACATAGGAAACGTTAGGAAGGGGTAGGATCAAAGGAAACAACGGATGGTACAAGTTGAAAAAATTAATCTTCAACAAAATCGCCTAGATATCTCTAAGGGTACGTGTTACATCCAATACTCAATAGGCTATTTGACTTGTTTTGAAAAACGTTCTCATATGATTATTGGTGTATAGAAACCCTAAATATTATTTGTTTTCATTTATTATGAACATTTCGTTTAGAAAGCACAAAACAAATTGATTTTATTTTCAACGCCCTGTTGGTCTAGTGGTTTAAGTACCGGGCCGTGATCTCGGGGTCCCGGCTTCGATTCCCGGGTCGAGCAAAAGTATGTTTCGAATTTTTCGAACATAGCTCGAGTTTGTGATCACCAATCCGCATTAGGCGAGCGTGGTGATTAAGCCTAATCCCATCATAGTAGCGATAACTTGATTTCTATGATGGAGGCCTTTGCCCTGCAGTGGGACAGTAGGTATATAGGCTGATACTTTATTCAATTTTATTTTATTTTTAAAGCAGGTGTCTGGGCGGCGGCAACCGCATACCATCAGGTGGTCCGACTGCCCGTCTCAGCGCGCTTGTGATTCTATTGGTCTTTCAAGTGTCTATGGGCGGCATTCATGCCGAAGCGTGGCTCTCCCACAATTAAAATATTAACTTACCCATCAGCATGCCTGACCGTAGCCGCGGCAGGAGACAGGGGCACTCAGCATCATTTCAGGACGAAGTTCACTTGATCGTCACCGAGTTGAAGTCATTGTAATCTGGAAAAAAAGAAAAGTTAAGTAAATAATTCATCATCATCATCATCAGCCTGTTGCAGTCCACTGCTGGACATAGGCCTCTCCAAATGCTCGCCACTGTGATCGATCTTCGGCTACTCGCATCCAGCTCCAGCCAGCCCTCTTGCGCAGATCATCACTCCATCTGGCCTGAGGTCGTCCTACACTACGTTTACCGAGACGCGGTCTCCACGCCAGAACTCGTTTACCCGAACGGTTGTCAGTTCTGCGGCAGATATGGCCAGCCCACTGCCACTTCAGCTTGCTAATCCGATGAGCTATGTCGATAACTTTGGTTCTCTGCCGGATCACCTCGTTTCGAATTAAAGTAAATAATTGCTCTAACAGATATTAGGCTACGGCGGCCAATCTTAAACATCAGCCACGTAATATCCATACTAATATTATAAATAGTGGCCCGCCCTCACTTCGCTTCGGGAACGTAATTCAGAAATGAACATATAGATGGCGCTGTGCTCAATTACATCCCGCAAGCGTTTCGTGTTTTCGGTTTACCTATATAAGCCTTTTCGTTGTCTATAAATTTATTTGGGAAACAAACGATTACATAAAACTTAAAAATATTTAAATTGCTAGCACATAAATCAGTGAAGTTTCCACATAAAAGAGTTATTTGAAGGCAGTTCTATTTTTTAATTTTAAATTACCTTTTATATTAAACAGCGTAGATTATTTTTAACAAACAACCACAGCACTTCTATCTTATCACCAAACTGAATATCTACTGCTTAACCTAAATTAAATATTGTTCTGTCACTAAAAATATACACACAAGCACACACCTAAACTATACAATGGTAACTGATAACAGATTCAAAAGATAGCAAAGAGAAATACAATAATAAACTCGCGTCAGTCTCACCTCAGTAGGCATGATAATAACATGAATATAATCAATAAGTACGTACAATCAGCGTCATATTTTATTTATTTATTTGCAATACATATGACTACAGGTAACATAAGATAGCCTAGAGAACATATGCGCCTGGGAGGCATTGCAATTTGGAATAGAGAGGGGCAGATATTTAAAATCTTTACTAAATTTAATTTACTTGAGTTTTGTATAGTAAATTATGCATACATATACATAACATCCATTATATTTTATCCTCCAAATATTCGTTTACTGAGTAGTAACATTTGTTGGTAAGTAATTCTTTTATTAAATGTATAAACTTATTATACGCAGTCTCATTTTTTATATAGTTTGGCAATTTATTATATAATTTTTATATGTGTATGTATAAGTTACAGCAGATAAAACGGCGCAAGTGGAACTGGATTGGCCACACTCTCCGAAGGGGCTCTGACCATATTCCAAAACAGGCTATGGATTGGAATCCCCAAGGGAAGCGCAAACGTGGCCGTCCCAAACAAACATGGCGACGAACTATCGCACACGAAGCGAAGAACATCGGCAAGACTTGAAGTGAAGTCAAGCGCGAAGCTCAAGACCGAATGCGATGGAGGACTACTGTGGACGCCCTCTGCCCCAGCTCGGGGACATAGGACTAAAAAGAGATGTATAAGTTACATCCAAGATGTACAAATACTTGGTAATATAATACGGTATGCAGTAATATCTACACAACCAATGTAGCCAAATTTAACAGAGCAATCATAGTGGTCCAAAATACTCAATAATTTATTGCGTTCCATAAGGTACAGATAGTAAGGTGGTAACATTTTTATTTTATACACTCTTCAATCATATCGGTCTTCCTCTTCGCCAAAGGACATCACTTTATTGTGTGGCGGCTGACGCCAGTAGGTGTCACAGAAAATTTGTAAGCCGCCATGGGCAAAAGTCCTTATAAGTGGGCTACGCAATGGATCGGTTGAATGAACTGACTGTACACTACTACAGTCAGCCACACATCAGGTTACCACAACCTGTCAAATTTCCTCAATTGATATTCAATCTAATGTGTATGACAGTAAGATGAGAGTCGATTGAAAAAAAAATACAGTTTTGTTTACTTTGATGTGTGGCTGTACGTAAGATATCGTAAAGAATCTCAGTTCAGCGATGACGTCAAAAAATGGTAATGTGACATGAAAAATTCATAAATATTCTCGAAAATACAATACATACAATGATAGACTAATATCTACTATTGTAAGGAAGGATGTGACCTTCATTGATATTAAAATTACCTTACACTCTGTCAATAAAGTCGTGAAATATATTCTTGACGAACTATTACGGGGTTCCATAGTATTATAACCAACTAGTGGCCCGCCCTCACTTCGCTTCGGGACCGTAATTCAGAAATGAACCGATAGATGGCGCTGTGTCCAATTACATCGCGCAAGCGTTTCGTGTTTTCGGTTTACCTATAAGCCTTGTCGTTGTCCATAGAAGTTATCTCTTTATAAATAGTATAGAAGATATAGATGGTGCTACCATATTCTATGACATAAGCGGCAGTGTCGCCATCAATTAATGACTTGAAATCTATATCTTATCTATATCTTCTATACCTATCTATACTGTTTATAAAGAGGTTAATCACACATTCCACGCCAGGGCTTATAGTCAAACCGAAAACACGAAACACTTGCGTAATACAATCAACATATAGCGCCACCTATTAGTAGACAGTAGAACTACTGTCCCGAAACGAAGTGAGGGCGGGCCACTAGTAAATAAATAAAAACATTTTTGGTAATAAATGTAAAAGTGAAAATCAATAACGCGCATTTTGCGGTTGGTAGTAATCGCTGCCCAGCAGCGCCCACGCCATTTTTTTTTGCGCGGAGGCATCACTCGAGTGGTTATAAGATAGGTTATTAAGTATTTGACAGCTCCTAAATTAGTTATCATCAGATAATTTCAATGTTCTACATTGCAATCAGTTCCGAGGACAAAATTATCTCCAATATACTGATAATGCTACCATTAAAATAAATAATGATGTTAAATAAATTTAACCAATGGCAAGCAGTTACAGTAGTAGTAGGGGCAACAAAATTTGGGGTGTGGCAAGGAAATAGAATAGAATATAATAGAAATACTTATTATACCCCACACTTCGTTTCGGGACAGTAGTTCCATTGTCTACCAATAGATGGCGCTGGGCGTCGATTGCAACGTGCTAGTGTTTCGATTTTTCGGTTTGTATATAAGGTTGTAAGGTTCGAAGGCTGGCTGGAGTGAGCTGGATGAGTGGCCGAAAATCGGGAGCGGTGGCGTGCATTGGGGAGACCTATGTCCAGCAGTGGACGAGCGTGGGTTGCTAATGATATAAGGTTTGTCTATGTCTATGGAGTTTGTCTCTTAATAAATAGTATAGAATATTCTACCAATTAAAGTACGATGGACGATGGATTTTGTAAGTGCTTGAATTAGCCAATATTATAAGACCTGATGTTATGTACTACATAAAAGCAATAAATACTAGGACTAACTTTTACAGTACATTGAAAAATGTGGTGATATCAGAGTGACTTATAACCCCCAATGACAGTTAAAGTTTAATGGCATGGGAGACAAAGACCTTTATAGTTAAGTATCAAAATTTTATGTTATTTTACATCATGAGGAAGTTGTAAATAAAATGCATACACAAGAATACATAACACAGCATAGCATCATTAACAAGCTATGATTTTAGTAGCAGCATAGTCTTGGCCGACCAACGATAGAAGAAAGTGAAGAGAAATTGGAGATGGAGTGGGCAAATGTTACTGAAGAAGAACATACATACTTACTAATACTTACTTACTAATTACTTACTAATTACTTACTTTACTTACTAATATTATAAATGCGAAAGTAACTCTGTCTGTCTGTCTGTCTGTTACTCTTTCACGCCAAAACTACTCAACGGATTTAAATGAAATTTGGTATACAGATAATCTAGACCCTGAGAAAGAACATAGGCTACTTTTTATTGCGAAAAGGGGGTTGTAAGGGGTTGAAAGGGGGGTAAAAAGTTACTTTTCCACGCGGACGAAGTCGCGGGCGGCAGCTAGTTGTTTATATTTTAGTACCTTTGCATCTATTTTATGAAACATTAAAATACAAAACAGGCATAGTTTAAGAAGAGTACCAAGGTCCAATGTCACCTAATTGAATAGTTTTGTTGCAGGTATGAGTAAAATAAAAAACGTAGATTTTTGTAGATGCCTTGAAGAAGTAGTATCTTTTATTTAAACATTTTTAGTAAATTTCTGTACAGTGAGCTGACTGTTTGGTTCAAAAGCGAAGTTGGATGGAAGTTTAAAAATCGTTTAAAATCATAAATCATAGCAGCAGCTAGCACTAGTGCATGATTTCTAGTTGTAATTTTATTTATTTAAATAACTTTTTGTATCTCATTTTAAGTGAAATGTAAATTTCTTATAAGAAATATACATCTTTGAACCTAAGTGTTGCTTTTGAAACTACAATAATATAGGAAATAAAATATGTCTTTATTCAAGTAACTAGGACTCAAGGTCTCTAGGTTTTTTGACAACATTGAAAACTTAAAAATACAAATACAATTGCAATACTATACAACTCATTTATTAGTATACCACCACCTCACCAGGAGGGATACCACGGCCTCACAAAAAACCGGCGTGAAGCATCGCCTAAGCTATTTCGTCGACTGATTGAGGGTACTGGAGGCCCAATTGGGGGTTAAGGGTGGCAGATGCCTTGTGACTTTATAAAGTAAACTGGTATTGAATGTATATGTTTATGGGCGGCAGAAATCGCTTACCATTAGTTGATCCATCTGCTCACCTGTCACATATCATAATAAAAAAAATAATTAAGTAATTCATACTAAACCTACTTATTAGAATTCCATATCCTCAGAAAAAAGTTTTCTCAGTGAGGTACCAAATTTTAAGGTTAACGCAAAGTAAACCTAAATCGTACGGCGTTCGGTTTTCTGCATCCAAACTATGTAAACATTATGTCTAAAACCTGTTTGATGGTTGTCCTAAATACTAAGTACAGTAACATTATCTACACACAGGTATCTCCCCGACGCTCTTACCGGGCCTCTTGATTCGCCACAAGTCTTGTAGGACAAAAAACAATGTGTCAGAGAAGGACAAGTGCTAACCAGCCGCATAAATCAGAATTGTGATTGAAATCTCGCCTAAAATTCGTACTGTGGACCCGACCTATAACACGTTACATCAATAAAACTTAATTTATTTAATAGATTCTAAAGCCAAAGTTTGACTTACTTACCAATAGATAATCCAAGAAGGCAGTCGTAGAGATTTCGAACACATGAAAAGCGAAAATAATGAGAAAAATATAAAAATCGCGATATAAACGAAATCACGGAAGCTGCGGAAATGACTAGGGATGCAAACGATATATCGATGTTTAAAAATATCGATGTATCGTTCATAAACATCGATGTTTTAACATCGATGTTGAAACTCAAAACATCGGCGATATATCGTTCTTTATGAACGATGTTTACTAGCGCCATCTATTGATTCGTGCGTATACTGCCAAGAACTCGTGCAACCTTGCTTGCTCAAAACCTTGCCATACAAAAACAATACTTTTTTAATATTTTTTTTTTAATTTGCGTACGTAATTAAAACCGGTATAGGCAGTATACGCGCGAGTCCTTTCCGGAAATGTGCTGTGTGATGTGGTCTGTCATGTCAATGTCAGTGTCACTTCGTTTGTGTGTATCGGAGAGTGAAGTTAAGTGTGCATTTTCAGTTGTCACCAAAAATTGCAATAAAACTATAAAGTGAATTTAAAACCTCGTGATTTTGTTAGCAGCGTACTGTAAGTATTATTGTTCAAATGACATGAAAAACTTTACTTCAAAATTTGTCGGTTAAGTTGTTTGAATATTTGTTGTTTGGACAAGTTTTCGCGTTTTAAGCTAGATTGTTGTGAAATGATGTTATTTATACACACTTGATTTAGTTATTTATACTGTTGACACTTATTTACGAAGTATATTCTTTTCCTGAAAAAAGATAAACGAAAACACAAATTGTTTACCTACTTAAAACATTATTTTGAGGTTATATATTTGCGTATCAAAAACACCGATACATCGTTCATAAATATCGATATATCGTTCATAAACATCGATGTTTTCGACATCGATGTTTGACTTTTAAAAACATCGATGTTTCGACATCGATGTTTTTCATGAACGATGTTGCATCCCTAGAAATGACAGACAGCAAGAATTGACAGCTGATGACAGATAACCTAAAAATGTCAAATATGCAGCGTTTCGTTACCACAACAAAACGAAATTGATGAACTTTTTACATCTATTTTCTGCTTCTCTTCTCTACTCTGAGACATCCATTATTGGATATAGGCCTCTGTGTCTCCCAAGAATCCTTGATTTATTGGATGGTTCCTTTTGAAATTGAGTTTTTACAAAAATATAGATTCAAAGTCAACACAATCGAGAGTCACTAGGTTTTTTTTTATATATGGCAACACTGTTACAGGTAAGAAACGTCAACTTTGTGATGCAAAAAAAAAATCTCGCGCGCGCCATTGTTCGCGCAAGACATTTTTCTCACGTCAAAAGAATAATTAGAATCTTTTGTACAAAATAACGATATAATTTCGAAACTAATTCCAAGATGGGTTTGCCGGGAATGCCGGAGGATAAACTGCCTCCCTGCTGGTCGGACGACGTGCGTATGAACGCGTTGTTCGCCCCTTTTCGCATAAAAACTGCGAATCCTGAATCTTGGGATATGAAGATGAAATTTTGGTCGGATATGTTGAGACAGTGGTGTAAATGCAAGAAGGATCCGATAATATCGGCGGCGGACGTTAAATTTGCGTTTCAGCGCAAAGGTCGGACTCCAGCGTGCATTGATATTGTCGTGGAAGAAATGTGTCGGTGAGTTAATTTTCGTTGCTATTCCTCCCCATTCGTTGCCTGAAAATCATTAATTTTCCTGATAATTGTGTGTAAATATTCACAATTCGACACGGAAGTTCAAATTTATAAGTAAACTTTGACATTTTCTAAACAAACCTTTGTTAGCACAAAAAGTCGTGAAGGTCACATATAATTTGGTTATTGTGTATATTACTGCAGCATTGAGCACAAGTGCGGTAATTGGTTGGCATGAGTTTCAGTATTGTTTCACAAAGCAGGACAATTTTGTAGTTTCATTTAGGCACAACAGGACAGTTGACTGTAAAATGGGATGTATGGTCACTCACAGTTTACATATAAATAAAATAAATAATGATGAATAATAAAATGTTTATCTCTGTTCCACAAAAACTTTAAGTGTGGGAGAGCCATGCTTCGGCACGAATGGGCCGGCTCGACCGGAGTGATACCACTGCCTCACAGAAAACCGGCGTGAAAGCAGCTCCTGTGCTGTGTTTCGCCGCGTGAGTGAGGGTACCGGAGGCCCATCGGGGGGAAAGGGGATAAAAGGTTTGCAGCGCACTTGTGACTCCACTAGTGTTGCATGTGTCCATGGGCGGCGGCAATTGCTTATCATCAGGTGATCCGCCTGCTCGTCTGCTACCTATCATATAAAACAAAAACTTGAAACTAAGGTTAGTACAATTAGGTAGGCAAGCTTTATGTGTAGAAGACAGGAACAGTTCTGAGAGAGACTGAGAGCCTAAAATTCAGTCTTTTGTTATAGCTTCGAAGTCATTAGATCTCTAGGCCGCCTCTGGGACTGTTCAACCTTTATTGCACTGAGCACTGGTGGATTATATAAATCTCCAATAATATGAGACTACCTAGAACTATCAAAGAACGCCTACCGGCACACAATACTTTTCAAGTTATTTTCTCCCAATTTGACAAATTATTAATGTCTTTTAATTTTCTTACAATAATATCCACATTCTTTAGGTTTTTTTCGTAGGCAGAGATATAACGCTACCTAATTTAGAGAGCAAAAATATTTAGTAAACATTCTTGATTGTACAGACCGATATCCTCACTGAAAAAGTAATAAAGATTTCTTAAAAGAAAAAATACTTATTTTTTAAATTTCAGGAGCGGCGAACTAGCCCCACTATCGAAGTACCAACAGATCCTACACAACGGCCCCGAAGGTTGGGTCCGGTGGGGCGCCCGGCTTGCGTTTAAGCCTGCTGCATTTGCACTGACAGCGGTCTCATCACTGCTGCCGGGCAGGCAGAGTGTAGACAACGATGGGTTGCCTAAAGCAAGCATTGATTCTACGCAGAGATGGGTGTTAGAGAGCGCTGTTAGGGTAATGAATATCACAATGCTAATATTAATTAAAGATATAAAATTAGTAAGTCATGAGGAGTCATGCATAATTTTACACAACTTAGTTTCTTGGTGGTTCTTCTCTGTAGAAATTGACTTTACGAACCAGCGGTAGTTTACATATTTGACATTCATAAACATTCTGTATGGACTTTAATAGACTAAAGAATATTTCATTTCATCCATTAACTGTGATTAAGGGGAGCGAGGGGGTTAGAAATAAAATAACTACTGTTATTTTCGACTTCAATAGCATGTTTGAAATTATAAATATCTATAGCTATAAATCTACAAGACATTCAAACGCTTTCTGTATGGAGTTTTAATGTAATGACCCGTTTATCGCAATGGTTTGAGCGCCGGCTGAGACGTAAGGGTTGCGGGTTCGATTCCCGCACCAACACAAATGTTTGTTGATGAAACAGATAGGTATTTGTGTTGGGTCTGGGTGTTTATAGTTCCTTCGTTGTTTCTGGTTTCCATAGCACAAGGGAAAACCTTAGTTTGGGACTAGGATTACAAAAAATATATGTAAAGTGAATTCAATTTTCGGCACTTAAACTCTCTTTCGGTCCATTTTACAATAGAAATTTTACGTGATGTAAGTATGGAATGGTGTAGAATTAATAATCAAAGATTTAAACCCTAGGAACAAGCAACCGAACTGCTCCGGAACTACCCAATAGACGTAGAACGTATAGGCACAGTGGATGAGCTCATGAGGAATAGCGGCTGGCAGCAGAGCCGGGAGACCTTCGAGCTGCTGTTGGGCTACTTAGTGGCGCAGGGCGCCGCAGTTAAAAAGGACGAAGTGGTTAAGCTGGGTGAGTTATATTAACAACTAATGGCCCGCTCTCAGTTTATTTCGAGACATTCGTTTCAAACAGTACTAATGGAAGAAACGTCAATATCATTACTATACCCAAAACTGGAATTCAAGACCAAAAAATCTACTACAATGTTGCTACTGCAATAAAATGATCGTACCATTGTATACCCCTTTTTTCTAAAAACACTCACTGATTTAATTTATTTATTGGTAATTGTGATTCTTTAATAAAAAAAATTATTAACTTTCTTTCAGTTAAATACAAGACACTTTAATAAAAACTTAACCATCCGTAATTTTAGTTTTCAAAGATGGTATGCGCTTGTAACACTTCAGGTGTTAATAACATTTGGTATACATAACATTTTAACAATGTATGGAAACTTGACAGTTTAGTCTGCATAATAAGAAAAATAATGCCAAAAAGGTCGGCGAAACCTGAAAACGTCACTTGAAAATTACATAAGTGACATTAACAGATTTGACAGTGACGTATCTGTCGTAGATTTTTTGGTCTTGAACTCCAGTTTGGAGTATAGTTACATACAGGTAAATTGTATAGACATCGACAAACCTTATATACAAACCGAAAAGGCAAAACACTAGCACAATGCAATTTACATCCAGCCCCATCTGTTGGAAAAGAGTGGAACTTATGTCTCGAAACGAAGTGAGGGTAAGCTATACTCTGATTCATAATCATGTAAAGTAAACTGACAGATGTCAATGTGTCGTCCCCATACATTATCACTCAATTTGACACATGCAAAATGTCAAAATGCATAGAAACTTGTTATTTTCATCTGTCAGTTTACTTTACATGATTATGAATCAGAGTATAGTAATTTTTATTAAAGACCTATCACAGATGAAAGAAAATATTTTAGTTTCAGTTCTAAGTATGGGTAACCTTAAAAAAAAAGATATTATTTTAATTTCTATACGAAAACCTGAATATGGCTGACAAAATACATCTGCTTACAAAGATTCAACCATATAGCTCTTATATCCGAACATAATGGTTATGACATATAGATTCCCGGAAAACATGACGAATCTAAGGGTTCCAGTTTTTGCCATTTGGCTTCATTCACAAAAATAATGATTCCCTTGTATTTCTTACTTTAAAGATTAACACATATGTGTATGTACAAAGTTGTGTATGATATTGCACATGACTTGGTATTAGAAAAAAAGCTGAGACTCATGTAACTATCACAAACATTTGGCACTTTTTTTTGAGCTAGCCTATAGTGTCCCACTGGGCAAAGGCCTGCCCCAAGTTCCTCCATCCATCCCTGTCCAACGCCCTTGACTGCCAATCTTGGACATAATTATAGAAATCGTCACACCATCCTTTTTTGGGCCATCGATCGGTCGCCATTGGGTGACGATTTTTGACCATCTTTCGTGGCACTTTCTGCACACATGACCCGCCCAATCCCATTTCAGTTTTGCTGCTTTTCGACCTATAGCTGCTATTCCAGTCTTAGCCAGTCTTGGAGGGTTGGGGATTTTGGGCAAGGGATTCATTTGGCACTGTTTTCCCATTTATATTTTTTGATAAAAGTTGATAATCTTTTTTGATAAACTCACATCACATCATTTCAGCCAATAGACGTCCACTGCTGGACATAGGCCTGCCCCAAAGTTCTCCACACAGATCGGTCCTGTGCCACCCGCATCCATTGGACTCCCGGGACCTAAACTAACTCTTAGTATTGTTATTGATAAACGAACTCTTAATATTGTTATTGATAAACTAACTTAATATTGTTCTCTGTTCCCAGCGGAGCCAGACAAGAAAGTGACCCCAGTTACAGACACAGACGAGGCGCTAGTCAAGCTGGTGTCGTGCGAGAGTCGCCTGGAGGCGGAGCTAGTGCGTCTGACCCGGGACGCGGCCACTTGCGAAGCGGACGCCCGCGCTGCGTTGCAACTGGGCAACAAGCTGCAGGTATTATTCATTTAAAAATGTTTAATAAGTTACCACAAAAATTTAAATTTCATATTAAAATCTGCTTAATGCAGACAAGGTACTATAATGTAGAAGATTATTTAAATGATTTCTGGACATGTTAATCTCCTCGCCTATTCTTTTAAATGTATAATTTGATTGTATAATTATACTTTGACGATTATCTAAACGATATAAAGCATTGTACATCATACTGTTACTATAATCTTAATAATGTTTTTTATTATCAGAATGAAAATTGTAATGATCATAATTTGAAAAAGTGACTACTGAGTTTCTAACTGATACTTCTCGGTAGAAATCGACTTTCCGAATCAGCGGTAGCTTACATTGATATTTGTCATTCATAAATGTTCTATTTGGACAGAAACGACAGGATGTTATGAGTTGTCTGTTTGTCTGTCTGTGACATAAGCTGATACTTTACTACTATATATTTCTAAGTAACAAGTTCACTATATCTTGTTGCAGGCTAAAACCCATCTACGTAGGAAACACAAGATCCAACAGCGAGCTTCCCGCTGCGAAGCGACCCTTGAGAACGTCCGCCAGCTGCTACAGCAGACCAGGGAGGTGGACGTCAACGCCACCATCGTTAACACTTACAAGTGAGTAGACCGCCATGAGACCGAGTAGACCGACAATAGATCAAGTAAAAGAAAGAGAAGAGATCTGCTAGCTGCTACAGCAGACCAGGGAGGTGGACGTCAACGCCACCATCGTTAACACTTACAAGTGAGTAGACCGCCATGAGACCGAGTAGACCGACAATATATCAAGTAAAAGAAAAGAGAAGAGATATGCCTAGCTGCTACAGCAGACCAGGGAGGTAGACGTCAACGCCACCATCGTTAACACTTACAAGTGAGTAGACGCCATGAGACCGAGTAGACCGACAATATATCAAGTAAAAGAAAGAGAAGAGATCTGCCTAGCTGCTACAGCAGACCAGGGAGGTGGACGTCAACGCCACCATCGTTAACACTTACAAGTGAGTAGACCGCCATGAGACCGAGTAGACCGACAATATATCAAGTAAAAGAAAAGAGAAGAGATCTGCCTAGCTGCTACAGCAGACCAGGGAGGTAGACGTCAACGCCACCATCGTTAACACTTACAAGTGAGTAGACCGCTATGAGACGGAGTAGACCGACAAAATACCTGCCAGGCTGATATAACAGACCATGGAGAATTGGAGATGAAAGTTTACGCTACTATCGTATACAGTTACAAGTGAGTAGACCGCCATGAGACCGAGTAGACCGACAAAATACCTGCCAAGCTGATATAACAGACCATGGAGAATTGGAGATGAAAGTGTACGCTACTATCGTATACAGTTACAAGTGAGTAGACCGCCATGAGACCGAGTAGACCGACAAAATACCTGCCAAGCTGATATAACAGACCATGGAGAATACGAGATGAAAGTGTATGCTACTATCGTTAACACTTACAAGTGAGTAGACCGTCATGAGACCGAGTAGACCGACAAAATACCTGCCAAGCTGATATAACAGACCATGGAGAATACGAGATGAAAGTGTATGCTACTATCGTTAACACTTACAAGTGAGTAGACCGTCATGAGACCGAGTAGACCGACATACCTGCCAAGCTGATATAACAGACAAAATACCTGCCAAGCTGATATAACAGACCATAGAGAATACGAGATGAAAGTGTATGCTACTATCGTTAACACTTACAAGTGAGTAGACAATCATGAGACCGAGTAGACCGACAAAATACCTGCCAAGCTGCATTAACAGACCATGGAGAATACGAGATGAAAGTGTATGCTACTATCGTATACAGTTACAAGTGAGTAGACCGCCATGAGACCGAGTAGTCCGACAAAATACCTGCCAAGCTGATATAACAGACCATGGAGAATACGAGATGAAAGTGTATGCTACTATCGTATACAGTTACAAGTGAGTAGACCGCCATGAGACCGAGTAGACCGCCAAAATACCTGCCTGGTGCCATGGAGGTGAAAGTGTATGCTACTATCGTTAACACTTACAAGTGAGTAGACCGTCATGAGACCGAGTAGACCGACAAAATACCTGCCAAGCTGATATAACAGACCATGGAGGAATACGAGATGAAAGTGTATCTACTATCGTTAACACTTACAAGTGAGTAGACCGTCATGAGACCGAGTAGACCGACGCTGACCGCTTCTAGGGCAGACCAGGGAAGGTAGATTTCAACGCTTCCAACTTCCAAGTGAGTAGACCGCCAAGAGACCGAGTAAAATGCGCCAGACAATCACACTAAATCACCTGATCTCAAACTAAGGCAACCTCTGTATATCTCTTTATAAATAGTATAGAAGATTTATTTATTTACGTTGCAGGAGTACATCGGAAGCGATGAAGAGAGGTATGAAGGAGGGAGGACTCGACGAAGACGCCGTTCACGACACGATGGATGATTTGAAGGAGGTATGTTTATTGTATAAATAATTATAAACTTTGCAGGATCGACGTATTTATTTACATTGATATTATTCTGCCGCGCTAACAATAAGAGCAGTGAGTCGATTTTTGTAAAAAAAATCATTAAGTTTTAAGACTGTCAATGCAATGAATAACCTTGCATTGACAACTTCCTCAAACTTAATGATTTTTTTAGGTTCCAAGTAAGCTAGATCAACAAGAGTAAAACCTACATTACTTAAAATTAAGTTTTGTTTTGTTTATTTTTTTTTGTTTTAATTGTTGTTTTGTATGTGCCAAATAAATGTTTTATTCATTCATTCATAAAATCCAGGATATTGTACGTAACAAATTTTTGACAAAAAGCGACTTACTGCTCTTATTGTTAGCGCGGCAGAATTGAAGTCAATACAATCCGTTGCCATGGGAATGTTAAGGTGAAATAGAGACATGACGGTGTTACCTACCATACCTTAAAAGGGTTAAGTTCTGTAATATTTTTTCCAATAAAGAGTATCTCTATACAGGGTGTATCTGTGAACATTTACATCCCTTAAACCACGTGTTCTATCAACCATTCTGAACAACATTTGTTCTACAACTTTTCCAAATTCTTCGAAAAAATTTTCGACTCCCCATACAAAATGACCAAGTCACGTGACCGAATTTGTATGGAAAGATGAAAATATTTTATGCGAATTTTCTAAAGTCATAGAACAAATGTTGTTAAGAATGGCCGGTAGAACACGTGGTTAAAGGGATGTAAATGTTCACAGATACACCCTGTATATCTAATTTTCTCATACAGGTAATGGACACATACAACGAAGTGGAGAAAGCACTCAGCAATACAATAGACGATTATGACGTCAACGAGTTAGAAGAGGAACTGAACGACTTATTGGCCGGCCCCGGGGCGCCGACAGGAGGCACTCCCGGGAAAGACCAGAGGAGAGGTAGGGTAGACCGGAGTAGACCAGTAGACCGGAGTAGACTTGTAAGCCGGATTATGCTAACAGAGGGGAGTAGCTTAGTAGATAGGAGTAGTTAGAGGAGACCTGAGTACACCAGTAGACCGGAGTAGACCAGTAGACAAGAGTAAACTAATAGACCGGAGTAGACCAATATACAAAAGTATTACAATAGGCATGTAGGATTATATTAGTAGACGAGTAGATCGGATTGGTCTAGTACACGAGTAGACCGGAGTAGACCAAAATACAGGAGTAGCATAATATACTTGTAGACAGGTGTAGACCGGAGTAGACCGGGGTACACCAGTAGACCGGAGTAGACTAGTAAGCCGGATTATACTAGCAGAGGGGAGTAATCTAGTAGACAAGAGTAGATTAATAGGCTGGAGCAAACCAGTAGTCTAGAGTAGAATTGTAGACCAAAGTCGCCTAGTAGACAGGAGTAGTCTAGTAGACAGGTGTCAGTCAACTAGTGGATCGAAGTAGACGAATAGACTGGAGTAGCCAAGTAGGCCGGTGTAAACTATTAGTCTAGAGAAGATTAGTAGGCTGGTCTAGATAAGAGTAGACCGGAGTAGACTATTAGACTGGTAATCAAACCATCCTACTACTATTATAAAGGCGAAAGTTTGTAAGTATGGATGTATGGATGTTTGTTACTCTTTCACGTAAAAACTACTGAATGGATTTGAATGAAACTTTACCACAATATAGCTTATACATCAGAATAACACATAGGCTACAAACCTGAAGTCCACGCGAACGAAGTCGCGGGCAAAAGCTAGTCAAACCATAATACGGCTAAAGCTTAGATCATGGAATCTTTAGTTACTCTATTCTAAGGATACAATAATACGACGTCAACGAGTTAAAAGAGGAACTAAACGACTTGTTGGCCGGCCCCGGGGCGCCGACAGGAGGCACTCCCGGGAAAGACCAGAGGAGAGGTAGAGTAGACCGGAGTAGACCAATATACAGAGTTATGCAATAGACTTGTGAATAAATGAATTTAAATTTTTCACTTAATTCCCGTAATATAGGTATCAAATGGAAGGGCTAGAGTAGTATAATTCATACATTATGACAACTATGTGTTTATACTTTCTCGTTGCATTATACAAATACTTCATATAAACGGGACTAAACGCGACGAAATTTAATAAGTGAGGGTCAGTTCGCTTGTGACTACTGCTGTTGTAACGCAGTCGAAACGTCAAGGATTAAGTGCTAGAATTTACTTATTAAATTACGTCGCGTTTAGTCCCGTTTATATGAAGTACTAGCGGCCGCCCGCGACTTCGTCCGCGTGGAAAAGTAACGTTTTACCCCCCTTTTAACCCCTTACAACCCCCTTTTCGCAATAAAAAGTAGCCTATGTTCTTTCTCAGGGTCTAGATCATCTGTATACCAAATTTCATTTAAATCCGTTCAGTAGTTTTGGCGTGAAAGAGTAACAGACAGACAGACAGACAGACAGACAGACAGACAGACAGACAGACAGACAGAGTTACTTTCGCATTTATAATATTAGTTAGGATTTGTATTATGACAACTAGACGGGCGTTTTATAAATTTTCCTTTTTGCCAGCTATAATCTCTCTGATAATTTTAACATAACAACAAAATTTTCTTTTACAGATGAAAAATCTCCTACCCAAAAACCACGGAAGGTTTCTGAAAGAGACTTCGTGTTTGACGGCGAAGAACGTATCATAGCGGAGTTGAACGAGCTGGACATAGAAGACGCCAGCCCCAAGGAGAAGACCGCCGAGAAGACCAAGGAGAAGGCCACGGAAAAGCCGGCGAAGATACCAGTGGCCGAAGGGTGGGAGCAAACTGGTAAGTTTTAGCAGTAGACTGAAAAGACCTAGAAGACTAGTAAATTTTGGTGACGAAAGGATCATAGCGGAACTGAACTAGTTGGACATACCTCTGCCCTAAGGAGAAGATCGTGGAAAATACCAGGGAAAGGTTGGACCAGTATCCGAAGGGTGTAAGTATGGTTACTAACCTGGTGGTTAGGGGAAAACTCTCCCGAGAATTTCAAGATTTTTTGCTCATCACTGTTCTAACCAAAATTTACTAATATTTTTCCGTTTAGTAGGGATCACCGCCGTGTAGATTTCCTCAAGTCTAGCGGATTTTTCATACAAGATAATGCCCATTTATATCTCATACATTGACCTGACTACGTACTAAGTAGCTTAAGCACTTGTGTTACAGATATCAGACAACAGGGGAAACACAAATATAATACTCAAACACATACACAAACACTGAACAAACACAAGTGTTCATCACACGAATGTTTGTCCAGGATGGGGATCGAACCAACGACCTTTGACGTATGACACAGGGCCGATACCAATGGCGGGGTTGATACCATCCGGTCTGCATTTTTTTTTATGTGGTAGGTAGCAGACGAGCAGGCGGATCACCTGATGGTAAGCAATTGCCGCCGCTCATGGACACTTGCAACACCCGTGGAGTTACAAGTGCGCTGGGTGTATATTGAAAGCAACTTTCATCATCATCATCTCCCTGCCCTATTCCCATATTATCTGTGGTCGGTGCAGTATGTTTTCTTCTTCCATTCATCCCTGTCATTCGTCATCGTATCATCCACCCCCTTTTCAGTCGTGTCATTCTTCACACAATCACCTTAACTTTCAGAAAAATCATCCCAAACCAAGACCCCCAAGCCATCCCAAGCGTGGTACCCTCCATCAGCTCAAAGTCTCCGCGAGGAGACCTGGAGCAACAACAACCTGGACACCTCGCTGGAGCGCCTGGCCGCCGGCTGCGGGGAGCTTAAGCAGGACGAGCGGCTACACCCAGGTAACTAGAGGAGTAGAGGAAGCCTATATACCGTCCCACTGCAGGGCAAAGGCCTCCATCATAGAAATCAGGTCATCGCTACTATGACAATTATCTTGAGGCAGGATGAGCGGCTACACCCAGGTAACTAGATATACTTAGGTACCCACTTAGATCTGGAGGGAAGATTCTAGGACCTGCTAAGAAGATAGTTTCTTACCAAGATCTGGAGGGAAGATTCTAGGACCTGCTAAGAAAATAGTTACTTACCAAGATCTGGAGGGAAGATTCTAGGACCTGCTAAGAAGATAGTTACTTACCAAGATCTGGAGGGAAGATTCTAGGACCTGCTAAGAAAATAGTTACTTACCAAGATCTGGAGGGAAGATTCTAGGACCTGCTAAGAACATAGTTACTTACCAAGATCTGGAGGGAAGATTCTAGGACCTGCTAAGAAAATAGTTACCAAGATCTGGAGGGAAGATTCTAGGACCTGCTAAGAAGATAGTTACTTACCAAGATCTGGAGGGAAGATTCTAGGACCTGCTAAGAAGATAGTTACTGATAGCTACTGGTGAAAGTGGACTGTATGGTAAGTAGTTCTGATGATGGAAACACGGTTTAAATAGCAAATAAAATATAATCAGGCAATAAGTAGGAAAACAGAACAGAAGAAGTAACCGACAGTGACAAGAAGACAGACACATAGAAAAACACCATAAATAATAAAACACTAAAAAAGGTAAATTAATGTGAGGTCGGTCGCGGCGCAGCCAGTCGCCAATATACCGGACCCCCAGTGGCACACTAACAACTGGTGGCTGCTGGCTGAGCCGCGGCCTCCATCAGCACTAGCTTACGGGCCGGTCTGCGCAGCACACCACCCCTGGTACCGACGTCTGCTACGCGGACCGCTCCGTCAGGCCCTACGAACACTTTTAATATTCTTCCTAGGGGCCACAGGCCGCGAGGAAGAGTAGAGTCGGCGATCAGCACCACATCACCCACGGTAAGGTTTCTTGCTTCTCTATCGTGTCCTCTTGGCCGTAGCGTTGGCAGATATTCTTTTAGCCAGCGGGCCCAGAAGTGGTCGGCAAGGCGCAGTGATCTTCGCCAGTCACAACTTCGCTGTAGGTCAGTGTCTGTCAATGATGACGTCCAGGGTGCGACTGACGAGGTTCCCAGGATGAAGTGGAAGGGTGTTATGGCCTCTGGTGCGTCGGGGGAGGTAGCAACGTATGTCAAGGGCCTTGAGTTGACGATTGATTCCGCTTCGAGGAGCATCGTCCTCAATACGTCTTCCTTTATTGCGTGGCTGGAAGTGCACGATTTCAGGGCAGCTTTCACGGTGCGCACCAGGCGTTCCCATGCTCCTCCCATGAATGGCGACGCTGGAGGTATGAAGCGCCATTCTATCTTGTGGTTGGTCGCGTACTCTCTGACAGGGTCGTCGTGCAGGCGGCGTAATTCTCTGGCTGTTCCGACGAAGTTGGTGCCATTGTCCGAGAGAATGGTGGTAGGCGATCCTCGGCGGGCAATGAAGCGTCTTAGGCTCATCACGGCGGCGTCGGCGGATAAGGCGGAAACAAGCTCTAGGTGAAGCGCCCTCGTCACTAGGCATGTGTATAAGGCGACATATCTTTTTTCTTGATGCCGGCACACGGATACCATGATTGGGCCGAAGTAGTCGAGACCGACGTGGGTGAACGGTCTTTTGTGGTGGTCGAGCCTTTCATTTGGGAGGTCACCGGTGCGGGGTTGAATTGGCCGACCCTTAAATCTGCGGCAATGGGGGCAGTTGCTCGCTACTCCTCTTATTGTGGTGCGTGCTCTGAGAATCCAATACCTCTGCCGCAGTTCGTTCAAGACCAATTCGTTGAACTGATGCGCCGCTTTTTACGTGCTCGTGGAGGATCAGAAGTCGAGAGACGTGGTGACGTCCGTCGAGGATTAGTGGCGACTTAATCTCATCATTTAGGTCTGGGGCGCGTCGTATCCTCGAATCCAATCTTAAGAACCCTTCTTCGTCCAATTTGGGAGCGAGATTCTTGATGCGACTATTCATGGGCACTGGCTTTAACGATTGCAAAGCTGATATCTCATCAGGGAAACTTTCTGTCTGGGCCGAACGCACGATCATCTTCTCTGCTTCGTTGATGTCGTCCACGCGAAGTTGGTGAGGAGATGTGGTGCTGTAAAATTTAGAATTTGGAGGTATTGGCCTAGACAGTTTTGATCGGAAAAGACGCGCGGCTTGCAGAACACGGGCGGTGGCGCGTATCAGGCGTAGCCAGGAACTGAAACGCGCCGGGTCGGGTGTTAATTTTGTTGATGGGGCGATGTGGAGCAGACCCACCGACTCCGATTTTAACTCGGGGTCTGGTGAAGTCTCTTCCACGTCGAGGTCGGATTCAGTTGGCCAAGTACGCGGCTCATTTAGGAGGAACGAGGGACCTGTAAACCACCGGTGGTTTGCAGAGAAGTCCATTTTTTTTGGTTTTGTAGCATCGTCTGCAGAATTAAGGAGAGTGGGTATCCACCTCCAGTTGGCGGGGTTGGTGGATTCAAGTATTTCGCCCAGCCTATGCGCAACGAAGGGTTTATAGCCGCGGGCGTCGCTTCGGAGCCACTTGAGGACAGTCGTTGAGTCGGTCCAAAAGATGGTTGCCGAAGGTTTGAGGCGATGCGCCTGTAAGATTGTTTGCGCAAAACGTGTCGCTATAAGGGCAGCCTGTAGTTCCAAGCGAGGTATGGAAACCGGTTTAAGAGGTGCCACGCGTGCCTTGCTACCGATAAGGCTTGTAGACACGGACCCACCGACGTAGCTGAAGCGCCAGTAGGCAACACAAGCGTAAGCTTGTTCCCCGCCGTCGGCTAGTACGTGTAGCTGAACGTCGGAAACTTCAGAGTTGGTCATGTACCAGCGAGGGATTTTTATAGCAGCCGCGACTTGCAGCTGATCAAACCAGTCTTTACACTGGTTTGCAAGAGTTTCAGGTAGCTGCGTGTCCCAGTCAATACCTGCTCGCCATAGTCTTTGTATTAGAATACGGCCCCAAATAACGACTGGCATTAGAAGGCCGAGGGGGTCGTACAATTTCATAACGTTGGAGAGCAGGCTGCGCTTAGTAAGAGCGTCGGTTGGCATCTGAGGAACGGCGCGGAAGCCTAGCGAGTCTTGGCGTGGGTTCCATTTGACCCCCAAGACGCCAACCTCATTGCTGGGTGGTAGGTAGACGTCGGATGTCGCGTCGCTCCTCAGATCCTTTGGGATGAGGGCAAGAGCCTCTGGCTGGTTTGAGGTCCATGCACGCATCTCGAAACCGCAGGCTCTGTGGACAGTGACTACGTCGGCGGCTAATTGTGCCGCCTCAGAAGCGACGAAGTGGCTACCGAGATAATCGTCCATATAATGGTCCTCGGTTATTGCCTTGCAGGCGGTGGGGTAATCTGCTTGCATTGATATGGCATTTTTGTTTTTCAGGTACAAGGCAATGAAGGGGCTAGATGCCGCTCCAAAAATCATGGACGTCATCCTAAACTCCTTTAGGATACCGTCTTTGCGCCATAGAAACCTTTGTGCATCCCTGTCTCGCTCTACGATTTTAATTTGGGGGAACATCTCTCTAATATCGCCGTTTAGAGCAACGGGACCTTCTCGAAACCGCAGCAAGATGTCAAGAAGGGAGCATAATAAATCGGGGCCCTGCAATAGCATGCTGTTGAGACTTATACCCTTGGTCACCGCGGCTGCATCGTGGACCGCTCTCAACTTTTTCTTTTGTGGGTGAAATACGCCAAAGACAGGTAGATACCATCGGATTGATCCATCAGTGTTGATGCAGGACGCACCTGGGATAGGCCGTCGGTGATAAGTGGTCGACTCGCATTCCTCAGCGTAGCCTTTGCTAATGATGTCGTCGATAAAACGATGGAAGGCTGCTGCGAAGTCTGGGTCCTTTGACATCTGCCGTTCCAGGGCTTGGAATCGTGAGAGGGCCTGCGGATAGCTATCGGGTATAGTTTTCGGCAAATCTTTCTTCCAGGGTAGGCCCACCTCGAAATGTCCGTTGTCGAGTCGACGGACCGTGGCCTCGATGACGTCCACGGCTCGTTTGTCATCGTCGTTTGAACGAGGGGCAATTTTCGAGATACCCAGGGCGTCGATGTCGTACTGGCTCTTAATTAAGGCGTCCAGATCGTCCGACATGTGATTCACGAATTCGTGTGGCTTGGACGAAGTCGAAATTGCACCGTGAAGTACCCAACCTAACAGGGTTCGAGAAGCGACGGGCTCGTTTCTCTTTCCAGACCGTACTTCACGGCTCAATGTTAAATGCCAGTCAGGGGCGCCTATAAGGACGGTGGGAGGAGTGTTAGCGTAAGACAATTCATCGGATAAATCTGATAGGTGTCGGTAATCCGTAAGGTTGATTGCCTCTGGGTTCTGTACACGGAGCCCCAATGGATTAATGGCCCGTGCGTTCCTTACGAAATACCGGTCGGATTTATTGCGGCCGCGAATATGAAAGTTTACGTAACTTACGTCAACTTCTTTAGCCATACCGCTAACTCCTTCGATCCGTAGGCGCTCCTCGCCGGTCGGCTTCGCGCCGATGCGCGCGGCTACGTCGCCGTCGATCAGCGTCGCCGTGCTGCCCTCGTCGAGCAGCGCCGTCGTTTCGAATTCGCCGTTGGGGCCCTCGAGTACGATCGGCACTACTTTCAGCAGACCGCGGGGACGTGGGGCCAGTGTTCTGGAATTGGTCGCATTAAGCACACAGTCAGAGGTATTCGTTATGTTTGTGGGAATACCTATTTCGTTGGTAGCATCGTGAGATGCTGCGGCACTCGTATTATTGCACTGGCCGCTGGGTGTAGTAGCGCTAGTTGTCTCGTCACCGTGGAGTAGCGCGTTGTGGCGTCTAGGACATCCATTGATCCCACAACGTTTAGCGCGGCAGTTGCTCCATCTGTGCGGTTTGGATTTAAGACAACGATAACAGGCTTTAGTTTCACGAACCCAGCGCCATCTGTCATCTATAGTAAGGGATAGAAAATTCTTACATGTTTTAATGTTATGAACCCCTTGCTTACAAAAGGTGCAACGCTCTGAAGCTTTCTCGTTGGACGTGGTAGCGTGTACGGTCTCCTTTTTAGGATGAAAACCGTTCCGGGTGCGTCGTGAGCTGTGGCTTCGCCGATCCGTCCACAACAAAGTTGTACTTCAGTTGTTTATCGGCTTCCGTCAATAGGAAGCGCGTCAGGAGCTCTAATTTAGTGAGGCTTTGCTCTTCATGTGCGTACATGTACGCGAAGTCGGTAAATCGGGCTCTGGTATGCTCGCTGAGCTTTGTCAAGACGCAGCGAAAGAGCTCCGGAGAATGGAGGTACTCGTATTGCTTAAGTAGCCGTAGAGTCGTTATAAAATTACGTAGTCTGTTAGCTAGACTATTTAAATCTTCAGCGGAACTTAACTTAGGAACGTTGCGTAGTCCGGCGATCTCGCGTGCCACTAGCAGCTCGGGACGCGCATACGTCTGTTCGAGAGCTCTAATGACGTCGTCGGGCTCGCTGGAGGTCCACAGGAGCGACGCCACTGACTGGTACGCAGCTCCGCGGACGGCGTTGTTCAGACGATTCATGTTCTCTGAAGGGGTAAACATAGATTTAGTTCGCTCATAACTAATTTTAAAAACCATCCACTGACTGATGTCACCCGAAAACGTGATTAATTCAGGTTTTTTAGGTGAATGGGAAAGGGCATTGATAGCGTGAGCGAGTTTTTCAATGGAGTCGGTACCCGACGGTTGTTCGCCGGGTTGTTTCAGTGCCGCAGTCCCGTAGTTTTGGGCGACCGGGTGTTGGCGATGTGAGTGGTTGACTTCGGGCGCGTAAAACGGTGCCGTGTTGGCGGGGGCGGCCGACTGCAAATGGTGTCCCTGAGGCAGGGTGGCAGTCGGGGCCTCGCCAGGCATGTTCGCGTAAGTTCCCTCAGTCATGCTCGCATGTTCGGACACCCATGATGTGGTACGTTTGTCTAAACTACGGGACTTATCTGACGCAGATGCGGCTTCCAGGGAGGCGAGTCTCGCTCGAAGCGTCGCCTGCTCTGCCTCCGCTTCGAGGAGGGCTATTTTGCGCTCGCGCTCCGCTTCGAGGAGGGTTATTTTGCGCTCGCGCTCCACCTCTCTCTGTTTAGCCTCGGCTTCGAGGGTCAGCCTTTGGGCCCGGACCGTCGCCGATGAGCGGGATGAGCAGGAGCGCTCGCTGCGTCGGCTGTGACCATCAACTGGGCGCTCCGTGGCGTGGCCATGTGGAGCGGTGCCCGCGGGTTGAGGGTTCAGGTTACTCGCCGAAGCCGGGCGGGCGTCGCGCTGTGAACGCTCCTCGGGGCGTTCGCGCGGCCGCTCGGTTTCCGTGGCGGTCTGGTCTGTTTTCTTCGCCTGGCTGCGTGTTTCCACCATGATAGTGAAATGGAATGCTAAAATAATGGTCTGAAAATGTGAATGTGGATGGTGAAAAACTACGTGAAAAACAATTGCAAATGTACTAAAATGATAGTATTTGACAGATGAAAACTACGTGAAAAATACTTACAATGGTTCTAGTCTAAAATGGCGAGAATGGACCAAAATGATAGCTACTGGTGAAAGTGGACTGTATGGTAAGTAGTTCTGATGATGGAAACACGGTTTAAATAGCAAATAAAATATAATCAGGCAATATGTAGAAAAACAGAACAGAAGAAGTAACCGACAGTGACAAGAATGACAGACCATAGAAAAACACCATAAATAATAAAACACTAAAAAAGGTAAATTAATGTGAGGTCGGTCGCGGCGCAGCCAGTCGCCAATAGTTACTTACCAAGATCTGGAGGGAAGATTCTAGGACAGCGGTCGTCACACTTTACTCTTCAAGGGCCACATATCAACATGAACATCAGGGCCGGGCCGCAGTATTGCTGTACTAAACTGATTTCTGATAATACGAATATGTAGTTGACTAGTAATAAATAAATCTACTATATCGCGGGCCGCAACAAATAACGTCGGCGGGCCGCACGCGGCCCGCGGGCCGCAGTTAACGACCACGGTTTAGACCTGCAAAAGAAGTTGAAGAACCTGTAGTGAAAACGGGAGCTACAAGATAGGATCATGCGAAACTAAATGCATGAGCTGGGACTACTACTAGGTTGGAGAGAGATTCTGGGACCGCTAAGCACCAATATCTGATCTGATTGGAGCTTACTAGGACCAAGGCTCATTGCGCCAGCTAGTTTGTTCGGCTACGGCCGATCTATGGTTAGTACCCAAGTCTCCAAGGTGGTACCCTCCATCAGCTCAAACCCGCGAGGCCGACTGGAGCAAAACAAGGACACCTCTGGAGGCGCCTGAGGGAAGATGCTGGGACCTGCTAAAGAAGTAGAAGATACTTACTTACTTAGATCTGGAGGGAAGATGCTGGGACCTGCTAAAGAAGTAGAAGATACTTACTTACTTAGATCTGGAGGGAAGATGCTGGGACCTGCTAAAGAAGTAGAAGATACTTACTTACTTAGATCTGGAGGGAAGATGCTGGGACCTGCTAAAGAAGTAGAAGATACTTACTTACTTAGATCTGGAGGGAAGATGCTGGGACCTGCTAAAGAAGTAGAAGATACTTACTTACTTAGATCTGGAGGGAAGATGCTGGGACCTGCTAAAGAAGTAGAAGATACTTACTTACTTAGATCTGGAGGGAAGATGCTGGGACCTGCTAAAGAAGTAGAAGATACTTACTTACTTAGATCTGGAGGGAAGATGCTGGGACCTGCTAAAGAAGTAGAAGATACTTACTTACTTAGATCTGGAGGGAAGATGCTGGGACCTGCTAAAGAAGTAGAAGATACTTACTTACTTAGATCTGGAGGGAAGATGCTGGGACCTGCTAAAGAAGTAGAAGATACTTACTTACTTAGATCTGGAGGGAAGATGCTGGGACCTGCTAAAGAAGTAGAAGATACTTACTTACTTAGATCTGGAGGGAAGATGCTGGGACCTGCTAAAGAAGTAGAAGATACTTACTTACTTAGATCTGGAGGGAAGATGCTGGGACCTGCTAAAGAAGTAGAAGATACTTACTTACTTAGATCTGGAGGGAAGATGCTGGGACCTGCTAAAGAAGTAGAAGATACTTACTTACTTAGATCTGGAGGGAAGATGCTGGGACCTGCTAAAGAAGTAGAAGATACTTACTTACTTAGATCTGGAGGGAAGATGCTGGGACCTGCTAAAGAAGTAGAAGATACTTACTTACTTAGATCTGGAGGGAAGATGCTGGGACCTGCTAAAGAAGTAGAAGATACTTACTTACTTAGATCTGGAGGGAAGATGCTGGGACCTGCAAAAGAAGTAGAAGAAACCTGTAGGAGAAAAAACTGGGAGCTACAAGATACATATCATTGGCGAAACTAAATTGCATTGACTTCGCTGGCCTGTTACTTACTTACTTAGGTCTGGAGAGAAGATTCTGGGACCTGCTTAAGCTCCAAACTCATTTAATCATGTGGAGTAAACTGACAGATGCAAATGTCAAGTTTCTATTCATTTTGCATCTGTCAAATTGAGTGTAATGTATGGGGATGACACATTGACATCTGTCAGTTTACTCCACATGATTAAAATCAGAGTATAGATGGAACTTGGAGGAGGAAAAACTGGGAGCTAGAAGACCGAGGCAGCCTAATATCATTGACATGGTTAAAGCACATCGATTTCGCTATCTCGTCCACTTCGAGAGAATGGGAGAAAATCGTGCGGCAAAGAGCCTACCTGGGGCCAAATGGTCGAAGGCCAGTTGGCCGTCCAAGGTACAGCTGGAGGGATGAAGTTAAGAAAGATTTTCGTGGTTTCGTGCCCTGTGGCCAGGGGCGTTAAGAATACTGCCAAGGTATTCCCGGCCTGTCGTTAGAGGCGACTAAACGGGCTTCGGAGTACGTGAGCATGCCACTACTGGGGAGTAGCTTGCTCAGTATCACGACTCCGCGAGGGAAAAAATCCTACTGGGTGTCCTGGTAGGTCGCGCATTTGGGAAGGGCTGCATTGCGCCAAACAATTTGGCTCAGTGGCGAGCGCGATTTGCGGTACGGTCCAGTCCCGGCTGTGGGGTATCCGACCGCGATTGCGCTGAGATGGACACCCAGGGGTTTTGGTTAGAGTTAGAGTCCCACACACCACCTTGTCCCCCACATGTGGCAAGGTGGGTGAAGGCCATGATGGTTTCCCCTAGGAAAAAAAAAAGATTTTCGTGGTCTACTGATGGCTGAAAGTGGCTTGACTGACCTGGAGACTCTTATTACCGTAGGCCAAGGCTCATTTTGGGTCGCTGCGGCAGCCTAGTTGGTTTCATTTGGCTATGGCGGCTGATCTTATTGTTAAGTATTTGTATTTTCGGTTTGTCGGTGTCTATAGAATTTATACCTTTATACAAAGTAAGTAATTTATTTTCTGTCATTCCAGGGCAGCCCCTAAACGTGGACTTCACGACCCCCCCGCGGCTGTACAACTCGGACTTCCAGGTCCGCGACCACAAGTACAGCGGCGGCGTGTGGCTGTACAGCAGAGACAGCAACAGCAACGTGGACAGCGGCCTCGCCGCCAGCACCGAGTACTTCAGGTCAGTGGTGGCCGCGTGTACAGCGGCGGCGTGTGGCTGTACAGCAGAGACAGCAACAGCAACGTGGACAGCGGCCTCGCCGCCAGCACCGAGTACTTCAGGTCAGTGGTGGCCGCGTGTACAGCGGCGGCGTGTGGCTGTACAGCAGAGACAGCAACAGCAACGTGGACAGCGGCCTCGCCGCCAGCACCGAGTACTTCAGGTCAGTGAGGAAAACACTTATCAAATCAAATCATTTATTTGCATAATATATAGGTAAGGTAATAAGTATAAATAGAGATCTTAAAATTAAAATTGTTTCACTATATTAGGCCTAGCAAGGGCATGCAAATTTTATAGTAGTGTTACTAGTACACGATAACATTTCATATTAATATTTAATAAATTTACATTATGAATCAATCATGATTAAAATTATAAATGTCAATGTGATTATTAAATTATAAATGTCAATGTGATTATTAAATTATAAATGTCAATGTGATTATTATTATATTAAGTCATTAATTCCATAATTATTATTCTTACATTAAGAAATTCTTATCCGTGCATTGTGGAATCATCATCATCAGACCGGTAGTATCCACTGCTGAGTATAGGCCTCCTTTCTTCTTCGCCAAAGTACCCGGTCTTGAGCTGCTCGGATCCAAGTAGGATCTCCTATTTTGATGATATCAGCGACTCATCAGTAGGCCTAACATGCGCACCGCGACAAAATTTTGTCGACTCTCGTTCGCAAGAGCGCATCCTTCTATCCCGCTCATCGCTCAGTCAGGTGAGCGAGACGCAACTTGCGCCGACAAAATACGAGTGCCGACAAATTATCTCGTGGTGCGCATGTTAGCCCGGCATGACGCTGGGCGACCAGGATTTCTGCCGGCCTAACATGCGCGCCACGAGATAATTTGTCGACACTATGTTTTGTGTCGGCGCAAGTTGCCTCTCGCTCACTTGACCGAGCAATGAGCGGGATAGAAGGATGCGATCTCGCGAACGAGAGTCGACAAAATTTTGTCGCGGTGCGCATGTTAGGCCTACCGGACTCGATCTTGGAGTTTGATTCCAAACATTGTGACCTCTTCTCTTCTCCAGCAGCATGTATTTGCCTACTGCAGAGCATATGCCTCTCCAATTTCCCTCCACTTCCTTCTTTCGTGGGTCTTCCTGGACCACGCTGCCCCAGCTTGAGCCTTGATGTCGTCTGACCATCGGGCAGTTTCCGTCTCTTGGTCTCCATTCAAGAACATCCTTGCTCCACCTCCCATCTCCCCTTCTGCATACATGGCCTGCCCATGCCCACTTTAGTTTAGCGGCTCGGTACCCTACATTGCAAGGCTGGAATACCTGGTTATAATTCGCAACCAGGTTTCGCGCAGCTTCATACATTTTGAAAAGAGCGTTTTGATTTCGATTCCACTCGTTGAAACCGGTATTATTTCTGGTTAAGCTCTTAGACCGTTTAGGTTTTGATTCCGCTCCCAAAACCTTGTTAAAACCAAAATGATTTCGCTCGCTCCGCCCTTAAATGAAAAGCAACGATTGAAAGGGAAAGAGAAGACGATGTTTATGCTTGTGGCTGCAAGCATCGCGTCCAATCGCATCGCGTCCTAAAAAGAGACAAAATATATCGCTGCACTATTCACGCGCCTCGCGGAATTAACCAGGTATATCCCAGAAGCAATATTGCTCGCGAATCGGTTCCGCTCCGAACGAACACTTACGAAAAAACCTGTTTGAGATCGATATTAACCTGGTTAATTAAAAACCGGTTTCCAGCCCTGCTCCAATTTCCCTCCACTTCCTTCTTTCGTGGGTCTTCCTGGACCACGCTGCCCCAGCTTGAGCCTTGATGTCGTCTGACCATCGGGCAGTTTCCGTCTCTTGGTCTCCATTCAAGAACATCCTTGCTCCACCTCCCATCTCCCCTTCTGCATACATGGCCTGCCCATGCCCACTTTAGTTTAGCGGCTCAGTACCCTACATTGACGACCCGTTTGGTTCAGTGGTAGTGAATGCTGCGTCTGGGCCAAGGGTTGCGGGTTCGATCCCCGCACAGTACAAACATTTGTGTGCATGAACATGTCTGTTTGTATTGGTCTGGGTGTTTTCTATGTATTATAAGTATGTATTTACAAAAGAAAAGTATTATATGTATATATTTGTAATCCCACTGTTGGTTCTGATATCTGTACCACAGGTGCTTGAGCTACCTATCTCAGAGTCAGATCAATGTATGTGATGTAGTGAAATATTTATTTATTTATTATTGTGATATAGGCCCTTAAAATGTTATTTCATTGGTTCCAGTTCTGAAAGCCCCGGCAAGTCTGGCTCGCAGCCGTTCCAGATGGCCCCCGGCGGCGAGCGCCGCGGCCAGCAGCAGTGGAACCAGGACAACCCCGTGGCAGACCTGGAGCAGAGGCTGAAGAACCTGAGGGGATTCAACTTATAATGCTGAGCTGGTGAGGACCAAAGTGTAAAGATTGAGGTGGAATTAGAAGTTATAGCGAGTTTTCGTGAGCATAATCTATAAAATATTCTATACTCATTCATGCCGAAGCGTGGCTCTCCCACAGTTAAAGTTTAGAGTATTTTTTTTTTATGTGATAGGTAGCAGACGAGCAGGCGGATCACCTGATGGTAAGCAATTGCTGCCGTCCATGGACACATGCAACACCAGTGGAGTCACAATTGCGCTGCTAACCTTTTATCCCCTTCCCCCCCGGGTGGGCCTCCGGTACCCTCACTCACTCAGCGAAACACAGCACAGGAGCTGCTTCACGCCGGTCTTCTCGTGAGGCCGTAGTATCACTCCGGTCTAGCCGATCCATTCATGCCGAAGCGTGGCTCTCCAAAATATCTGTTGCTAATGCCGCCCTATTTAGTATCAATTTTATTATTGCCATATCGCGACCGGTCGTTTTCACTTCCCCCACCACCCACTTCGCACGATCCTTATACAGGGTGTATCTGTGAACATTTACATCCCTTTAACCACGTGTACTACCAACCATTCTGAACAACATTTGTTCTATGACTTTTGAAAATTCGCATAAAAAATTTTCATCTTTCCATACAAAGTCGATCACGTGACTTGGTCATTTTGTATGGGGAGTCCAAAAATTTTTCGAAAATTTGGAAAAGTTGTTGAACAAATGTAGTTCAGAATGGTTGATAGAACACGTGGTTTAAGGGATGTAAATGTTCACAGATACACTCTGTATAATTTACCTCTTTATAAACAGCATCATCATCATTTCAGCCAATAGACGTCCACTGCTGGACACAGGCCTCCCCCAAAGTTCTCCACACAGATCGGTCCTGTGCCACCCGCATCCAAGGGACTCCCGCGACTATAGTATAGAAGATAGATAAATTTATACTTTGGTTCCCAAAACACTAACGTTGTGAGATAATTATTATAATGTAAGATTTGTATAAAGTATGAATATACTAGTAAGCTATAATATCTAAGTCACAAATTGTATGTGTACATTATCTCATTTTAAAATTGTATGGCAGAAAATGAAATCTATCAAGTCATACACGTTTTTTGTACGTACAACCACATATCAAAGTATAAAAAACTGTCAAATTTCTTCAATTGACTCTCATCTTACTGTCATACACATTAAGTTGAATGTCGACTGAGGAAATTTGACAGGTTGTGGTTACCTCATGTGTGGCTGACTGTACCTCCAGGTAGTTCTTATAGCTTATACAGGGTGTATCTGTGAACATTTACATCCCTTTAACCACGTGTTCTACTCACCATTCTGTACTGTATGACTTTTGGAAAGTAGTATAAAGAAATTTTAACTTTTCACGCAATGTCGGTCACGTGACTTGTTCATTTTGTATGTGGGAGTCGAAAAAAAATTTCGTTGAATTTCTAAAAGTCTTTGAGGGGCTCCTGGGACGAGAGTATCATAGATGGAAAAGAAATAAAAATTGTCTCTGGTGCGCTATATGATGTAGTCTATGGTCAGGGAACGCGCTGTCAAAAAAACAAGATGGCGGACGGGCTGGCGGCCATTTTGTGAATTTGAAATATTTTTTGGAAATTTTCAATGAATTTCTAAAAGTTTTTGAACAAATGTTGCTCATTATGGTTGGTAGAACACGTGGTTAAAGGGATGTAAATGTTCACAGATACACTCTGTTGAGTTGTATATCTGGAGATTTTATTATCTAAATTCATTTTCTCATCTATCATAATATTGTTTGCTACGAAAACAAAATCACATCCGGCTTAGTAGCGCTAGCAAAATTTGTATACTTCGTATTGTACGACTGATTGTAAATTATGTCTAAATTAATATAATAAATATGGCTACAAACATAACTAAGGTATGGTTAATTTTTCGCAAAAAGGCAGTAATTATAACTGTGGCGACACCTACCATCGCCCGATAGAAAGAAGTTCGCCACTACAGTACTCCCAACCAACAGCAGATGGCGCTAATTTGACTGTTCCATACAAGATTCAAATTCTCATACGATTCTACATCGCGATAGCAAAGTTCGCATGTCTACTTGGATTAATCCTTTTACAAGTGTTTAAATTAACCATATCTTTTGACATTTCATAACAAATTTGTAAAAAAAACTCAAAAACAATTTGTTATAAAAAAAATAAGAAATTACAAATAAAAAATTCGTCATTTGTAAATAAACCTTTATATTATAAGTTAATGAAATGATTGTCTGAAAGGGTTGCCATAGTTTAAATATTTTAGTTTATAAATTTATTTCAGTCACCATACTCGAAATAGTGAGTGAGTGATATGAAAATATTAACTAGCTTTTCTATTTGAAAATGTTGATTAATATTTTCGCATGGCAACCCCTAAGGGTCGATTTTTTGATCCGCATATAAACTGAACTGTATAGAGAGATAATTTCTATAGAAAACCGGCAAATCTTATATACAGACCGAAAAGGCAAAAGACAAGCGCGATTCAAAAAGTCGTTGTCTATAGAAGTTATCTCTTTATAAATAGTATAGAAGATAAATATGGGCTACCATACTCTATGGAGTGAGCGGCAGTGGCGCCATCAATTAAATTCATGACTTTCTTAATTGCATTATGCGGATCAAAAAACCGGCCCTAAGATGGATAGATCTTTTTTGGTCGCTTAGCAACAATGTTTTACTGCCTTTTTTATTTTATTTGTATTTAAATGTCTTAACTGACTAATACTGTCGACTGTATAAAAATGAGCTAATCGTGTTAAATATAACAGATATCCATAAGTGTTAGAGGTATTAGACTATATAAATATAATTAAGTCCGAATGTCGTTTCTGCGGTTATTATTTTTAATCAATGACTCATTATATTTTAGGACACATGATATCAACAAACTAAATAGATCAAAAATAATTTAGTGCAGCACTCAGAGACGTTATAAACTAAATGGACATAGTTATGCAAACTGGAACCAACCCACAAGACTTTCGAGTTAAGAAACCTTAATGAAGAGTCTATTTAAATACAAACTCGATTTAATCCGAATTGAGGGTTGGTTCTTGCCTGCAAAACTATGGTAAGTTAAGTAAAAATATTGAACTTTATTTTAATATATATAAAGACTATCTGTAATTAAGAAAATGAGCATTAAGGTTAAAGACAGCTCTGAGTGAGGCAGTTAAATCAAAACAAAATCAAATAGATCAATGCCATCAGAACACTTTATAATGACGTCATCTAAATAAAAATAAATAAGTAACTCAATGTGACCGCATAGGTCTGTCTTTCAACATTATGTAAGTACAAGTGTTGTTTTAAAAAAACTGTTAAAACGACGGAAAAAAATATTACAACATGCCGCCATCTTTAATTTAATGTCACCAAAATGACGGTTGACAGTTGCCGCCATCTTTAATTTAATGTCACCAAAATGGCGGCTGACAGATGCCGCCATCTTAGTTCTGTGTTTCCCCAAATGGCGGAATTGTAAAATCATGCTTTCTTTGTGATTTAGTTAGCTAAATGTAAATTTGTAAATATTGAGTGTAGGTAGTCTAACAAATTCTTTATACGGACGCCTGTAGTGATAAATGTAGAAATATATGGATAGATAGATACTTTTTAATGCACAAAGTATTACAGAACTTAAAATGTAGGAGATTAGATTACAAGATAATATTTTTTCTGTAACTAACTCCAAGATGTATAACTAAAACTTGGTAGAAGTTACTGCATTATTTTATTTTTGTTAAATTAACCAATCAATTTATCTGGTCTGGGTTTGGTCTGGGTGTTTGTGGTTCCTTCGTTGTTTCTGGTTTCCATAGCACAAGGGAAAACCTTAGTTTGGGACCAGCCGGGCTAACATGCGCACCACGAGATAATTTGTCGACACTCGTATTTTGTCGGCGCAAGTTGCGTCTCGCTCACCTGACTGAGCGATGAGCGGGATAGAAGGATGCGCTCTCGCGAACGAGAGTCGACAAAATTTTTTCGCGGTGCGCATGTTAGGCCTACTGGACAATGTATGTGATGTTGTCTCAATTTATTTATTTTGTCATTTTACATTTATCACTATAGACTAATGAAAAAAAAATGTTTAGTGAGGTAGATAGACGATTAAAAAATTAATTAAAAAATCTCAAAAAAATGTTGTGTACTTGTGTTCTATATAAGGAAAGATTTTTTTTGTTTAACGACTGTATAATGTTTGTTTGTGAAGACAAACAGTGTTGCCATCATCGACGATTTGTAGTTATAATATTATTGTTGTACGGTGGCCTGCACATCAAGTTACTAAAATCTGTCAAATTTCTTCACTCGAAACCTCACTTTTATGTCAAACGTCTTGGTTCAATATCAACTGAGGAAATTTGACAGATTGTAGTAACTTGATGTGCTGGCCACTGTACATGTGTATTTGTTGTATCTCTGATTTTTTCTAAGCTTGTTTTTAAAACGCCCCTTTGATCTAGTGGTTTAAGTATTAGGAGGCACGAAAGTATAGCGATGACCGTTATTTTGCGCACTTGTAAAAAAGAAGAGTTTCATCTTTTTTCGTTTGTATCAAAATTGGTTTCTGCGCACTCAAGGTCATAACTACACTTTCTTGCGTCGGACTGTACGAGCCGTGATCTCGAGCAAAAAGTATGTTTCGAATTTTTTGAACATAGCTCGGGTTTGTGATCACCGCACCGCATTAGGCAAGCGTGGTGATTAAGCCTAATCCCATCATAGTAGCGATGACTTGATTTCTATGATGGAGGGCTTTGCCTAGAATGACAGTATTAGGCTGATACTTTACTTTTTAAGTGATATTTGGCAGATGAGCGGACTGATCACGTGGTTGCAAGCGATTGCCGCCGCCCAAGGGTAGATACACCAGAATTGTGACTTTAATTGCGCTGCCAACCTTTAAACTCCCCTTACCCTTAATCATCATAAGTGACCTTAATATTTTAATATACTTAAGCCTTTTGTATCTAATATTGTTGCTTTTCTGTTTTCTGTCTTGATATTTATACAAAATGATTTTTGTTCACGACGTATTTATGTTTTCTTAAAATGTGTAAAAATACCGCAATAGTAGAAAGTACGATAATGTATACTCTGATTCTTAATCATGTGGAGTAAACTGACAGATGTCAATGTCATCCCCATACATTATCACTCAATTTGATAGATGCAAAATGTATAGAAAATTTACATTTGCATCTGTCAGTTTACTTATAAATCCAAGTTTACTCCAGTCTATATCAAGTATTTCTATAATGCAACCCGAAAGTTTAAAAACATTAGTATGTAGATGGTAATAGTTTCTGGGAATTGGTTTTTAATCAGTGAGTGGTATGTAAATGTTTTTTTTTATTGTAGTTTTATTGATGTCGCAGCCGAATCGTATAATCCGCCTTATTACATTACGGCTAGCTGTTTTCTAACACAGGGCCGTTTTGAAATGCGTCGGTTCAACTATTAGCCGGACTGAATGCGGCTGAGTAAAAACGGCCGGAATGTATTCGGCGCCATACGTCATTCAATACGGCTAGCCATAATGTAATTAAGCGGGAGATTAGCCGCCTCTTTGGAAGTTTTTAGTTCCGTTCTTAATACTCTTAGCGTTTCCTACCTTGTTTTTATAAAATAAGTATTGTATAGGTAAGGTTATTTTTTATGACCACACCGCATAAAATTAAGCATTTGACGACCCTTTTAGCGCCATGGTTGAGCGCCGGTTGAGACGTAAGGGTCGCGGCTTCGTTCCCGCACCAACACAAATGTTTGTTGATGAAACAGATAATTGTGTTGGGTCTGGGTGTTTGTAGTTCCTTCGTGTTTCTGGTTTCATAGCACAAGGGAAACCTTACTTTGGGACCAGGACATGTAGTGGATGTTTGCTCATTTCTGGGTGTTTTAATAACAGCTAGCCGTATTGTAATACGGCGGATTATACGATCCGGCTGCGACATCGATACATTATAGTACTTTAGTTATTAATATCCTTTTATTGTTATTCGACATATAAACTAGTGCCTTATTCATGTTGCTTTAGCTATTAGTATTGTCTATTGTTAAAAATTAAATTTCCTCTTTGGTGATGGCAACATTGTTTTTCATTTGACATTTTGTATTTTCTATGATTAATGTATAAATTAATATAAGGAACAATTGTAGATACTCATGTATATATTATATTTATACGAAGTGCCATGTCTTGTTTATTATTATTGTTTTTTTATACTATTATTTATTTTTTACGCAGCGGAACAATGTGTTTTAATCCTGAAACCAGGGGTTCCCGAACAATAATTCGTCAAAAGGTCACGATAACGGATGTTAAACTTTTTTTTTATGATATAGGTGGCAGACGAGTCGACGGATCACCTGATGGTAAGCGATTACCGCCGCCCATGGACACCTGCAACACCAGTGGTGTTACAAGTGCGCTGCTTACCTTTCCATTGATTGGGCCTCCGGTACCCTCACTCACACAGCGCATGCACTGCTTCACGCCGGTTTTCTGTGAGGACGTGGTATTAATCTGGTCGAGCCGGCCCATTCATGCCGAAGGGTGGCTCTCCACTATTAAACTAACTCTCCCACTTTTATAACCCTGCCCTATGACAGAAGCGATTTCTATACAGGGTGTATCTGTGACATTAACATCCCTTTAACATGTGTTCTATCAACCATTCAGAACAATATTTGTTCAACAACTTTTCTAAATTCATCAAAATGTAATCGACTTCGACCATACATAAATGACTGAGTCACGTGACACCGACTTTGTATGGAAAGATGAACATTTTTTATGCGAATTTTCAAAAGTCAGAATAGAACAAATGTTTTTTTTTATTTATTTATTTAAGTAAGGTATGCAAACAGATCACAGTCAATGAAGTCATCACATTCAAATTAATAAGCTAGACAGTAATCCTAAAATAGCATACACAGCATGGTCAAAATATGTATAATTCGCTACTTACTAAGGTATATTACATACATTACATAAAATTTTGATGAACATTAAACTAATTAACATTACATAACAGTTCAGAATGGTTGGTAGAACACGTGGCTAAAGGGATTAAATGTTCACAGATACACCCTTTATAGATTTAAGGCTACAAACGCCACGGAAGCTTAAAAAATGGAGTAACTTCTCCCGCTTTCCCAACATTTCCCTTTACTGTGCTTCTATTGATTGGAGCGTGATGGAAATTATACTATAATATGCGCAGGAGTAGGAAAGAATAATTGTACCAAGTTTCGTTAAATTCCGTTAAGTAGTTTTTATTTCTATATGAAACGAACATACAGACTGAGAAAAATTTTACTGATTGCATTTTTGGCGTCAGTATCGGTCATCATCATCACCTTAATAGTTACATTGAAAATATATTTCATGTACAGAATTGACCTCTACAGATCCATACTATAATATAAATGGGAAAGTGTGTCTGTCTGTATGTTTGTCTTTCTTTCACGGCAAAACGGAGCGACGAATTGTCGTGATTTTTAAGTGGAGATAATTGAAGGGATGGAGAGTAACTAGGTTACTTTTGCCCCTTTTCTAACCCACCATTTAGGAAGTGGAGGGCGCGAGCGAAGCCGCGGGGAAAAGCTAGTTTATTGTAAGCTAGCGGCCGCCCGCGACTTCGTACGCGTGGAGTTAATTATTGACACTTACCGTCATATTTTGTACAATCCACACAATATATTTTTTAAAATTGTAGCCTATGTGTTATTCTGATGTATAAGCTATATTGTGGTAAGTTTCATTCATTCAAATCCATTCGTAGTTTTTACGTGGAAAGTAACAAACATCCATACATCCTTACAAACTTTCGCCTTTATAATAGTAGATATGATAGATTTAGTATGATCTTGATCAATTTCCGCTTTATGAAGGACTTAAAAAAATAAAAGGTAAGGTTATATTTGAGGACGCAAAACTACGATGTTTGTGTGTTTAGACAATCTCAAGTGCAAGCCAAACTAGCGCACTTAATTTATTAAACAAACATGCAGTAGTTAGCTAAGCATGCTTAAAAATCCGGAATTAATAATTACACTCGCGAGCAAAATAACTAGGACATAAGAAAACGTGGTTCTTTCACGATGTTGTTTTCCCTCATCGTCGAGGTAATGGTAGAATCAGCACAGATTTGAAGAATCCATGCGTCTATGCTCGTTTTTCCAGAATGGGGATCGCATGCACGACCTTTGGGATATTAAATGCGCCATCGGCCAAAGTTAGTCTAATAACTATTTTTGTCCAATAACAATAGCAATATTTATATTACTTTGTCCTCTATGACCTTACTAAGCGAACGATTTAGTAACCTAATGTGACGGACGGATGTAAATGGTAAAATTATCATATATCGCCATAAAACTTAAAAAGCGGTAGACCATGAAAGGATGTGGAGTGGTTCTAGCGCCGGTTGAGAGTCGCGCGTTCGATTCCCGCGCGAATGAATAAAAATAAAATAAAAATGTTTATTCAGTTAACTTACTGTCTAATACAATCATCATCATTTCAGCCAATAGACGTCCACTGCTGGACAGGCCTCCCCCAAAGTTCTCCACACAGATCGGTCCTGTGCCACCCGCATCCAAGGGACTCCCGCGACCTTCAGCAGATCGTCGGTCCACCTGGTGGGAGGCCTGCCACGGCTGCGGCCTCCTGCACGTGGCCTCCACTCAAGGACCTTTCCAACAATCTTAATCTAATACAAACTTAAGAGCAAAACAGATAATATAATATTATATGAGTAACATTTTAATTGTTTCAGGCTAAGAATAGGACCGACCAAAAACCTTAATTACAAACAAATAAAAATATTACAATACATAGTTACACCATGAATACAATTGTATTAAAAACTAGTGGCCGCCCACAAATTCGTTTGCGTGAACTTTATGACTATTGACTTAAGATGATTATTTAAATAGACATTTAAAAAATATACTTATTATAAATGTTGCTTTAATATAGGTTTAATAGATTTTTTAAGGCGGCTCATTGATATTGTTTATACGAAGTGCTAAGAATGGAACAACTTGCCGGCTTCGTATTTCCAGAGAGCTACAATTTGGTGTCTTTAAGTCGAGAGTGAAGCTTCATCTGGGAAAGCACGCTACATCTTAGACCTCATTGTCACTTCTCCCTCAGGGGGATGAGATCAAGTGCAAAACCATTATAATATTAAAAAAATATAATATATCAACTTATAATGAAAAAGAACCCCCAATTTATTTTTTATTCCATTAGGTAGGGGGATGTAAGTATTCTATTAACGTTTAATCTTATATAGAATGTGTATGCAAAAGTCGGAGTAGATTGGTGCCAAGGAATTGACGTCAGTCCCATGAACAAACTTGGAACCCCCTTTCGCTTCATTAGGGGTTTAAGTTCGGAAGATCACCTTCCATTATAGGATCTCATCCAAAAATGCTCGTCACATTTGACAACTTTCCATTCATTTCATTCCATATTTGTTATAGTGTAGCTGGGCTCTTAGAGTTCCACGCCAGTATGTTCCATGATCTTTAATTTTTTTCATGGCACATAAAATGCTCATCATCTAAACAACTTTTGTTTAGGTGCCATTGACCCTACCTCTTATAGTTTAGCTGGCTGGTGTGGTTCTACATCAAGGAGCCTAGTCTTCAAAATATAATATATCCTATAAGTTGCCCCTGATAATACAGCTATACAAAAAAAAAGTTTCATTCGAATTGGTTCAGTAGTTTCCGAGATTAGCGCGAACAAACAGACAAACAGATAACAGACAAAACAGACAGAACAAAAATTTTAAAAATCATTGATTCATGTTCTGTTACGGTTTTTTAGTCGTCCTAAGTTATTTTGAGGTAAATATCTCAATGTACAGACACAGCTTTTTTACATTTTTATTATATGTATAGATGTCTTACCTACTAGGTGTAAGATTGTCAGTTCTCGCTGCGGCCTAATTTGACCAGCCCACTGCCACTTCAGGTTGCTAATTCAGGTGGTCTATGTCCGGTGACTCTGGTTCTCTGTCGGATTACCTCATTTTCTGATGCGAGTCCCTTCAAAGATACTCGGAACCCTTTCCATAAAGTCCTTGAGTGGAGACCGCCGACTCGGCAAACGTAGTGTAGGACGCCCTTGCTACAAGATGGAATGACGACATTCGAAGGTTGCGTGTAGTGAGCTGAAAATCGGGAGCGGTGGCGTGCATTGGGGGAGACCTAAGGTAACTGTATCGTAATTACGGAGTATTAGGCATTTTTGTCTTTCCTAGCGATTTCCAGTAAAGCAGGAAAAAAAACAGCAAATTGAAATAGTTTAGTCGTAAAAGCGGTTCTCAGAGAAGAGATTAATAATGTAACATACTGTATTTAAACTCTTTTATAAAAGTAATTGTAATTTTTCTGGACCTCGTATATGTCCGTTATTACGGTATAAAATTTGACTCTCGAGGTAATTCCGTAAATGGATGCTGGTAATTCCGGTATATGTAGAAAAATGGCGTTTTTCTGCAGGATTACATGAAATATGAAAAATAAGATAATGTGACGTGTTTTAAATAAAACACCTTTATTTTCTATGTGTAGGAAAACAGTTTATTTAAATTTTTAGGTACTTATAGTAGTGTTTAAACTTTCATGAGATCAAATTGAACTTACTTCGACTTACTTCTAGCTTATAGCACGGTTTAGTGAACTATATTTTATTCATTTATTTATTATTATTTTTTATATATAAAAAATCCATTTAAAATTCAAAAATAAATATTTTTTAAATTTTCTCATGCAAGGTCTGGTTGGGTATGTTAGATGCACGATATATGGGCATAGTTCCATTTTTTAACATCCTCTAAAGCTTTGGCGGGTCCTCGTTGGAGTACTTTCTTGTTTGACATTTCGACATGTAAAAAATATCATGCAGTACCGAGCTCAATCAGGTAGGGTACGTCTATATCTCCCGTAATAACAAATACAGCCCCAAAACGGTGTGGTAATGATTCCGGCTAGTCAGATTAAACATAAATTCTAACAGCTTAACCTTTCTAACAACATAAAAATCGACTTGAAAATTTAGGTATAGAGAAATGAAATCGTAACTAGTAATAGGTATCAAAAAAATATACTGGAAGATACAGTTAAATAAACAAATTAATGATTTTATACCGATGTTATTTGTGACGAATCTGCTTAAAAGTAAGAAAAATGTGTCTCTTTTACACACGGATTTTATAACATAGCTAACATAAAATAGGAATACGTAATTGGATTCTCCAAGAAACTCATGTTATATATTAGACCTGTACCTGCTTTTTTCGTTTACATTATCTCATCTCGTTCGTGACCAAATTCCAACAAAACAAAATCACCCTTCGCTTTCCTCTATTTCCGTAATTGTACGTAATAATGGACATGGTTGGTTTTTGGTGTAGGTAATTGCGGGCATCAGAAATTTCAATTAACACCTCGGCTAAAAACTAAATGAAGTAACTTGAAACGGCCATCAATCAGTTTGTTTTTAAAACCCTTAAAACTAATAACATTACTTGTTATGAAAATACTTACATGTAATTTGCAATCTCCTTAAGAAAATTCGCGCGGATAGCTTACCGCGTACGCACAAGCACACCACCCCTTTATGGCGGTTTGGCGCAGGCTTGACCGAGCAGGGAGACTCGTGTCAAACTGATCCGCACGATGGTGACAGTTCTTTTAAACGTGTGTAAGTGACGGCTTCTAGTGTACATAGATAATAGATAACTTTATAACTTTTTTGATACAATTAGTAATTTTCTTTGTTTTTAGGCCCTAAACCGAAAAATCTTTACCGGAATTCCGTAAACTTACGTAATATGGTACATCTACTAGGTCCAGCAGGACGAGCGTGGGTTGCTGATGATGAGATGTAAGAAGTTAATGCAAAAAAGTAACCGAAGTATTTCGAAAGTAGGTATATGTAATTTATCTATATCCTCGTAAGACAACTTTCGGAGCTCCTATAAAATATCTACCTCCAATGGATAAACTTTAGTCTTCGATATTTTAGGAATTAATTACTTTTATTTGCTCTTTAAAACTTCGTAAACCTGATTTTATAATTAATATTAGGTATACCCAGTTCTCAGTACGAGTAGACTAGTCAAAAATATTTAAATACAAGTTGCTTAATTAAATTGTTCAATAGGTCCAATTATACGGATAATAAAATACTTAAATATAGGATTTATTTAATTGGATAATAAATATCTTGCAAGCGAGTTTATTTTTTAAAGTAGTGTTTATTATATCCCGCAATAATAGATTTACAAATCGTAGTTGATCTAATCGAAAACTGCGAACTATACAATATGAATGCATATACGATCCGGCTGCGACAGTCACCATGACCACAGAATACTTAATAGGTAGTAGGTACTGTTATATCGGGTAATGCATTAGTAAGTAAAACTGCTGACTTTCCCATTGCATCGATTGACGTCAATGCAATAGGAAACGCATTGTATAATCATTATTTTCCATAATTCTAAAATCACGTCTTTACAGTTAGATTGGATTGGACCTACGTCCCAAAAATAATATACCTGTAGAGGACACGATTCGGACCAACTTTGTTGGGACGGTAACATACCACATTGTCCCATTGATTTGTATGAGCATGATTCGGACCAACTCGCTCCTAGAGGTTGGTAGCACGGTACTTTGTGAATCCTCCGGTTGGTACCCATGGATGAATGGGGCCAATCAGAGGAGGTAGAAAAAGTTTGTTTACATTATTCAACCATCCATTTTTGTGAGACTAGGATTTATGTGACCCATTAACTAATTTCGTGTTTGAGATTGAGATAATATAATTATTATGAAACTATTCGCCGACGGAGTTTAATTGAGCACTTATCGCCTGTTCCTGTACTATTCACGACGACAACGTCCTAAAGTGGTGACCCTCGACGCGAGCTGCCGATTCAGCAAATTGTGCCGACGCACGTACCTACTTCGTGCCTCTGTGATCGTGCTACATCAACGTGATCACAAGTAAAATAGTGGACCTTCGTCTTGTTTACTGGAGCAGCGCAAGCATTCTCTACTTCACCGGAGAACACCTACTTATGCGGAATCCATAAGCCGCTACTGGTAGACCTAAAGTGCGTTAACTGTGTTCCCTCCGTCAAGCAAGCTACATACAAAGCATCAGTTCGTGGAACGTTAAGTGTTGTGCCAAGAAGTGCGGTTTCCGTCATCATTCACATTGTGCAATAAAGTTTCAACTTGTTCATCAGGCAACGCTTGGAAGTGCATGCGCGGGAAGACAGACGTGAAGGAAGGATTTTGACAACCCGTTGACAGTGACAGAAGCCTGACATTGACATTAATTTGACTTCCCGTTGTCGCTGTCACACCTGTCACTGGCGTTTCGTTCGCCTCGTTCCGGTGCACGCAAGTACATTTTTTGTCCCATGCAAGATTGAACGTTGTTTTACACTTCATTATTTTTTATTTTAAACTTTTGTGTGTGTGCCGATCACTGATGTTAGTAATAAATTTTCTAGCCTGTGTACAACACCAGCAAATTTAAGTTAGCCGATTAAGCCATTTGCTTTCCATTACTTTATATTTTACTGTCTCGCCCGCGAACTTGCAAATTAAAAAAAAACACTAAACTAACTATATGTCCTGTTTGCTGGGGAGTATTAAATGTTGTTATTGTGTATTTAATATAATATAGTATGGTACTTAGTCTAAGCGACATTCGATTATAAGAGAATTAATTTTTCTAACTCGAATTTTAATTCTACGGCTTATAAGTGTATTAGATTTGTTTATTATCTCATTATTTCCTTATTAGTTCACGCTTGTTTTACAACCTCATAATACTATTCCATGTGTATAAATTTAAATTTACATTTTAAGTGTTAATTGGTTCAGTTTTAGTTTAAGCTTTGGTTCCGGTATACATTTTATCTTAGTCGTGTCCTTTGCACTACTCACCTACGTTTTGGGCTGGGTACCCACTGCATATTCTGCGGTGTGTTAACTTACTCTTCTCATTATCTTCCTACAAATTTCTCCTCTTCATATGGCACTAAAAAAAACACTCTTGGCGTCCATGCGGTGATTACCGTGCGCTTAATGCTAGGACAGTGCCCGACCGCTACCCGGTCCGCTATCCACGATTTCGCACACAACCTCACTGGTGCCACCATCTTTAGCACTATCGACCCTAGTAAAGGCTTACCACCAGATCCCGGTCGCAAGAGAAGACGTTCCGAAGACAGCTATTGTTACCCCCCGTTTGGACTCTTCGAGTTTCCATTTATGACCCTTCGGTCTTAGAAATGCTGGTCAGACCTTTCAAAGGTTCATCGATGAGGTCACTCGGGGTCCAACAGAGTGACGTATAACCGCACATAGTACTAGACTTAACAAGAGAATGGGAGGAGTGGACAGAAAAGATCAATTTCTGTTAGCTCATCCCATGGAACGACTTAGGAACAGAGTGTGGTATAAAAAACTCTTGCGCCGTCTGTACAATGCCGCACTTTTTAACTGCTTTGTGATATTTTCCAGTTTCCATCAAAAATCACATCGACAGTTCCGGACTGTATTGGCGGAAGATTTATTAAAACGCACCGACAACTAGACCTCACGACAGAATCGCGACAGTTAACCATTAGGTCCAACACGATGGACTGCTCATCACAACTAGCCAAAGACGAAACACCCAGCACAAGACACAAGCGAGACCTACGGTTCAGGCCAACCATTTCCCAATAATAATGTGTCCCAAAAACCAGGACAATCTGGAAATGCGAGGAATGCGATGTAAACCTCTGCATCGAGGGTTTTTCAAGGCGTACCATAAACCTAATTATTTTTTCCGTCGTGTCGTCTGTAAAAGGCAACTAAGAGTAAAATTAATAGCTAGAGTTAACCCTTAATTACTCGCGTGGGGTATACTTTACCCCAGTGAGGTTTACAAGTGTTATAACTCCGCCATTTTTGAATTGAACGGAACGGCGGTCCGTGTAGCTGCCTAAATATCTCCCCCCGCCCCGGATCAGTCGCGTGCGCCGCTCCGCACTGTGTGGTTGTGTCCAGAGATCGCGCCTGGGGTATATATTGCCCCACGCGAGTGTTTATGCGACTTTTTTTAAATAGTAAGTGTTAATATTTTTTAG
>CM026303.1:6340103-6468145 GCA_014851415.1 Cnaphalocrocis medinalis | reverse complement strand
TTCCAGAGTGGAGATTTGTAACTTGAACCCCCGACTCTCTGGACCCGGAGGAGTGTCCGGAAGGCTGCACCAAGAAGTGGAGATGTCCGTCTTTGAAGGAGAATGGTCAGAGGTAAAATTAGTGTCTGACCGAAAGTTCGGTTCCGGTTTCGGCTGAGTTCCGGCCCTAAACTTTTGCCGAAAGCGAAACTTATTTCGGGAGCGATTACATAAATAGGAATATGGTTTATTTATGATATAGGTGGCAGATGAGCCGGCCGATCACCTGCCCGCTTCAAATTAAACCATCAGAATGCATGCCGAAGCGAAAGTTTTCGGAGCGATTACTTAAATGATTTTTTTTATGATTGATTTTATTTGTAATAGGTATTTGAATGTTCTGACCTTTGTGAATGTTAGGTCAGAAAACATTAATATTATTTATAACAAAGTAGACGAAGTAACTTCTGAGTTTTACTCCTGCAATCAGACTGAAAAGCTACTTCAATTTCAACAATAAAAACAGAACGATACTTTTTTGAGGTCAAAAACGTCGATACAAATGACCAAGTCACGTGACGACTTTGCATGAGAAGTAAAAATTTTTGTTTTAAAGTAATTAAAGGGATGTAAAAGTTCACAGATACACCCTGTAGAAACATGTTTAGATGCTTTCGAAAATGAGTGTATTTCTCCTATTGAGTGGAAGCCTATTTGGCACACCATATATTTGTATTGAAGTATTTTCAGCTATACTCTGATTCATAAGCATGTAAGTAAACTGACAGATGTCAATGACAAGTTTATATGCATTTTGACATTTGCATGTGTCAAATTGAGTGATAATGTATGGGGTTAACACATTGACATCTGTCAGTTTACTTTACATGATTATGAATCAGAGTATAGACCAACTTTCCTCCTCGACTAGGGATTTTCAATCCACAAAGAACAATATAAACAAACACTAGATATTCATCATGAAAAGTTATCTTGTTAAGCAATTTACCTGTTGAGATAAGAACAATGATAAAGTAGGTATAATAAACTGATTGTTGTAACCTTTACAACAGTCAAGTTTAATATCCTTTGTTTTAATAGGAATTTCTACCATCAGCTCGGCAGCCAGGGAATATGAGGAAACCTACTTGTTTCTGATAGTTTTCGAAATGTGTAACCATAATTAAGTTTTTTTTTTTATGTGATTGGTACCAGCTAGCAGGCGGATCACCTGATGGTAAGCAATTGCCCGCCGCTCATGGACACTGCAACCCAGTGGAGTTACAAGTGCCGCTGCCAACCTTTTATCCCCTTCCCCCCCGGTGGGCCTCCGGTACCCTCAGTCACTCAGCAAACACAGCACAAGGGCTGCTTCGCGCCGGTTTTCTGAGAGGCAGTGGTATCACTCCGGTCGAGCGCCATTCATGCCTCCCACAGTTAAGTAGTGGTCAGTTGGTCTGGTTCCCCTGTTAGAGGTCGGCAAATTCAGACGACAGTTGCTTCATTGTAATTATTCAACTCCCTGAATTCTGAATCATGGACTAAGGTAACTAGTCTCTAAAGCGATGGATCAATTCAATTCACTTATACATAAGGTCTAAGATGTAGCATCCTTCAAAATCAAATCAAATCAAATCATTTTATTTGTAAACACAGGTGACAAGATACAGATGTTAAAAAAAAATTAGGAGTAGCACTATGTTATTGCCCTTTGTAGGCGTACAAATGTATAGGCAGGTTAGGAGTAATTATTACAAATTAGTTTTAAATCTGTTTAAATTATTTCTATGTAACTAATTCAATATTACTAGAAGAATATTCAATCTCACTTAAGGAAACCCAAATTTAGCTCTCTGGAAATACAGAACCGGCAAGTGTGTACCATTCCTGAGCAGTTCGTAATTATGAAAAAAAGTAGCAAAACGCTTAGTACGAGCTGGTGGAACTTCTACAGGGTGGAGAAATAGTAGGAATAAGCATCTCAATAAAAAAAGCTTTAAATAACACAATCACAATAAATTATTGACAAGACATTTTAAACATTTATATTATACACATAACATTATTTTAGTGGACTGTCAGAGAATTAAACCGTGTAACTAGGCCAAAATTTGACAAGAGTAAAAGTTATGGAGAAAACCTAACCAACCTAACCTAAGAGAAATTTACCAAAGAAACCCAATTTCTACTCACTTCTCATCCTTCAACGCGGGCCTGGACGTGGGATAAGGGGCACAATGTTCCTATATTGCTAAAACTAGAACCTAAACAGTTTATCGTGATATATATCCGTTTGTTCTGATTATTGTCCTAAATATACTTCTGTACAGCATTTTTCGGTTTTGTAACTTTATTAAGGCTTTCACACTGGTGTGTTTATTAAAGAGAAACGTTTTTCATACGTATGTGGCACAGGATAACGTCAATAACTTAAGTAGTCGCGATAATTATTAATATTTAACTTCTTGAGAATTTGACTATATACAATGTACTCTGTGAATTTGACCTTGAAAATCCTCTTGACTTGATGATTTTTAGGTTATAGTAGAGGTGGGGCACATTATCAAAATATGTGTTCAATTGAGAATAAAATTGAACTATTCAATTGGTGAAGAAATAAAATGCGTCAATAAACGGAGAATTTTGAGGAACTAACGGAGTTCATGGCTACCACAACCATGTGATTCGCTTAATTTTAGGACTTTATTCACACATTATATAATGTGTAAATTTTAGGTCACATTAATTTATGTCACCTAAAAATGAATTCTAAATCAAAACAAACAAACAAATTATGAATCGTATTTGGAAAACCTTATTGAACAATAAAATGTTACAATAATAATGGAATGTTTGCTGTTATGAAATCCGGGCATTCGGGCCTATCCGTTTATTTTTTTATACCAAAATGCACCTACTTATAGTAGTAATTAAAGTAGGAGCAAAACCCAATATCGGTTGGAGCATATTATAGTAGAAGCAAACCCAATATCAGTTGAGCATTTACTTACTTACTAATAATGTATGTATGATGTGTCCTTCTTTGTTGAAATGTCGTTTTGTTCACCATCTTGATCTATCGGATCACATTTACTTTGTGTCGTGTGTGTATTTACTTGAAAATCTATATTTTTATTAAAAATATATTTTTTATTAAAAAAAAAAAACCTTTTTTATGAAATAAAGATCAAAATATATATAGATAAAACAAAACTAAAACATAATAATTATCATAAACTAAACAATCATTACTAATCGATTTTCAAATATTCAATTAAATGGCAAGTGACAGTGTTGACACCTCTATTAATACACTTCTTTCTACGTATTACAAGTTGTAAATTCATAGAAAATATAGCTATGTACTTCTCATACGTCAAAGAATCGTGTAACGGAGCGTGTATAATCTGTCAAATTTGACAATCATGCATGATCATGACATTTCTGGAAATGTAAAACGAAGTTTCCAGGGGAGAGGGTTTCATCATTAATTTCCAAAGATTTTTGTAATTTGCTACCGAAAACTGGTAAAAATTATTCTAACAAATAGTGTTGTATTAAGCAAACATGTCTGAGCGGTTGAAAAGTACAGAAAACGTGTCAAACGAGGAAGTAATCGAAAGATTTAACAAAAGACTTAGCTTCGTTTAGTACACAGAAAATTTCGACGATTTCGTGATAAATCCTACACATTCCAACGAAGAAGTCTCACCCACAGTACAACAGTCTCCGCTTACACGGATGGTAATGTATTGATTTATTTTTAGTTTGAAATGTTTGTGATTTTGGTTGAAAATCTTTTGTGATTCTGCAGGAGGCCACTCATTGTTCTGTGATTTCCGTCGATGGGACATTGTTGTGCATGAGCAGCCATCAACAAACGATATAAAGCCATCCTAACTTACATCAGCCCCACAATAACGGCGTGCTCTTGACTCTTATTACACCCTAGTGGTTTTTATTAAGTAAAATAACTAGGTGTGTCACTTGCCATTTAATTGAATATTTGAAAATCGATTTAGTAATGATTGTTTAGTTTATGATAATTATTATGTTTTAGTTTTGTTTTATCTATATATATTTTGATCTTTATTTCATAAAAAAGGTTTTTTTTTTAATAAAAAATATATTTTTAATAAAAATATAGATTTTCAAGTTAAATACACACACGACACAAAGTAAATGTGATCCGATAGATCAAGATGGTGAAACGACATCAACAAAGAAGGGGGACACAATCATACATACATTATTAGTAAGTAAGTAAATGCTCCAACTGATATTGGGTTTTGCTTCTACTATAATATGCTCCAACCGATATTGGGTTTTGCTCCTACTTTAATTACTACTATAAGTAGTTGCATTTTGGTATAAAAAAAATAAAACGGATAGGCCCGAATGCCCGGATTCATAACAGCAAACATTCCATTATTATTGTAACATTTTATTGTTCAATAAGGTTTTCCAAATACTTTGTTTGTTTTGATTTAGAATTCATTTTTAGGTGACATAAATTAATGTGACCTAAAATTTACACATTATATAATGTGTGAATAAAGTCCTAAAATTAAGCGAATCACATGGTGTGGTAGCCATGAACTCCGTTAGTTCCTCAAAATTCTCCGTTTATTGACGCATTTTTATTTCTTCACCAATTGAATAGTTCAATTTCATTCTCAATTGAACACATATTTTGATAATGTGCCCCACCTCTACTATAACCTAAAAATCATCAAGTCAAGAGGATTTTCAAGGTCAAATTCTCAAGAAGTTAAATATTAATAATTATCGCGACTACTTAAGTTATTGACGTTATCCTGTGCCACATACGTATGAAAAACGTTTCTCTTTAATAAACACACAGTGTGAACGCCTTAATAAAGTTACAAAACCCAAAAATGATGTACAGAAGTATATTTAGGACAATAATCAGAACAAACGGATATATATCAAGATATAACTGTTTAGGTTCTAGTTTTAGCAATTATAGGAACATTGTGCCCTTATCCACGTCCAGGCCCGCGTTGAAGGATGAGAAGTGAGTAGAAATTGGGTTTTCTTTGGTAAATTTCTCTTAGGTTAGGTTGGTTAGGTTTTCTCCATAACTTTTACTCTTGTCAAATTTTGGCCTAGTTACACGAGTTTAATTTCTCTGACAGTCCACTAAAATAATGTTATGTGTATAATATAAATGTTTAAAATGTCTTGTCAATAATTTATTGTGATTTGTTTATTTAAAGCTTTTTTTATTGAGATGCTTATTCATACTTATTTATCCACCCTGTAGAAGTTCCACCAGCTCGTACTAAGCGTTTTGCTACTTTTTCCATAATACGAACTGCTAAGGAATGGTACAACTTGCCGGCTTCTGTATTTCCAGAGAGCTAAAATTTGGGTTTCTTTAAGTCGAGATTGAATAAGCTTCTTCTAGGAAAGGATGCTACATATTAGACCTTATTGTATAAGTGAATTGAATTGAATCTATCGCTTTGGAGACCTGGTTACCCTTAATCCATGGTTCAGAATTCAGGGCGTTGAATAATTACAATGAAGCAACTGCCGTCTGACATTTTTTATTTAGTACACAAGAAAATTTCGACGATTTCGTGATAAATCCTACACATTCCAACGAAGAAGTCTCACCCACAGTACAACAGTCTCCGCTTACAACGGATGGTAATGTATTGATTTATTTTTAGTTTGAAATGTTTGTGATTTTGGTTGAAAATCTTTTGTGATTCTGCAGGAGGCCACTCATTGTTCTGTGATTTCCGTCGATGGGACATTGTTGTGCATGAGCAGCCATCAACAAACGATATAAAGCCATCCTAACTTACATCAGCCCCACAATAACGGCGTGCTCTTGACTCTTATTACACCCTAGTGGTTTTTATTAAGTAAAATAACTAGGTGTGTAATGTACACCTAACAAGAACATCTTTCGGTGTTGTATTCAACAGCAAAACATCAGCGACGTCTCTGATCTCATATGTTCACTACTGATTTAGTGTCGTAAAGCCCAGACAGCAGACACAATGGAAAATCAAAATGTTTTATGTCTTTTAAAAGGCTTTTCTGTCTTACGACATTATGTGATATTTATAATTTTTAAAAGTATCATGTAAGTGATTGCATGTTTCCCAAATAAATAAATAAATCTTGGAGTTAGATAAATTAATTTTATAACTAACCATTTGTTAAACTATAATTCCATTGCTTAGATAATCCGCAAGCCAAGTGTCTATGAGTGGCGGCAATCACTTTTCGTCAGGTGATCTGTTTGCTCATCTGCCACCTATTACATTAAAAAAAATCATTCATTTTTTTTCAGAATTTTCCACTGATTATAAATACGATGATGACGAGTTTGATAGTAAGCATCCTGAAACGAAAGAGGATAGTGACGATGATTCGATAGACGAGGAGTCGTTGAAGGATGCGGAGGTGGACCTGACCGATGACCAGAAGGAGGAGAGAAAGCTGATCGCTGAACAACTGAAGGTCACCGGCAATAATGCATTCAAAGACGGAGAATTTGAACGGAGTATGGAGAAATACACTGAAGGTAAATATTACCCGTAAAGACAACCCATTTGGGAGTAGTTGTTTAAGTGCTGATTGAGACACACAGGTTACGGGTTCGATTCCCACACCAAGACAATTGTTTATTGATGAAACAGATATTTGTGTTGGGTCTGAGTGTTTGTGGTTCCTTCGTTGTTTCTGGTTTCGATAGTACAAGGGAAAACGTTAGTTTAGGAACAGGACAAAAGCACAAGTGTTCATCACACAAATTAGGGTGGGTATTGAACCCATAACCTTTGGCGTATGAGGCAAGGTCACTACCAAATGCGCCATGCGGCTAGCGATCTATAACATAAAAAAAGCATATAACATAAAACCCTACTCTAACAAATACATAAATTAATAAATATATTGAGACAACATCACATGCATTGTCCTGGTCCCAAACTAAGGTTTACAATTGATACGAATAATTGAATTTAACAGCTTTACAAAAGGCAAATAGACGAAAATTCCTTCGACGTCTCTGATGGTATTTTTTAGAATAAAACGATAGTAAATTGTCTATACTTGCGATAATCGATACAGATTACGAACATTTCTTATAGTGGGGTATTAGCGAATAATTCGAATCATTGTCGTATCGTTACGAATAAATCGACACGTTTGGCGGAGTAGACTCCCTGGGTTGACGTGACACCCTCAGTTAATTATCGCCACCTGGTTCTCATAGTACAGGGGTTGCCCTAGTTTGAGACCAGGTCGATTGGTGTGATTATCTGGCGCATATATGCTGTTTATTTAGTACTAGTGGCCCGCCCTCACTTCGCTTCGGGACCGTAATTCAGAAATGAACCAAAGATGGCGCTGTGTCCAATTACATCGCGCAAGCGTTTCGTGTTTTCGGATTATCTATAAGTCTTGTCGTTGTCTATAGAAGTTATCTCATTATAAATAGTATAGATAGACAGCCTATATACTGTCCCACTGCAGGGCAAAGGCCTCCATCATAGAAATCAAGTTATCACTACTATGATGGGATTAGGCTTAATCACGCGCTTGCCTAATGCGGATTGGTGATCACAAACCCGAGCTATGTTCGAAAAAATCGAAACATACCACTACCACACACCACCACTGATACCACTGCCTCACAGAAAACCGGCGTGAAGCAGCCCCTGTGCTGTGTTTCGCCGAGTGAGTGGGGGTACCGGAAGCCCACCCGGGGGGGAAGGGGATAAAAGGTTGGCAGCGCACTTGTAACTCCACTGGTGTTGCAAGTGTCCATGAGCGGCGGCGATTGCTTACCATCAGGTGATCCGCCTGCTCGTCTGCTACTTATACTATAAAAAAAATACTTTTGCTCGACCCGGGAATCGGACCCGGGAGCCCGAGATCACGGCCAGGTACTTAAACCACTAGACCAACGGGGCTACTTATTTATTTCTTTTATTATTGCAGCTCTACAGATCTGTCCCTTGTCGTCGCCCTCCCAGCGTGCCATACTCTACTGCAACCGAAGCGCTGCAAAAATGAAGCTACAGAAGTATAAGAAAGCCACCAAAGACTGCACCAAGGCCCTCGAGCTGGATAGCCATTATGTGAAGGCATATATCAGGTAGGTCTTCCTATGATGAAGATTAAATCGGTCATCATTTCAGCCAATAGACATCCACTGCTGGACATAGGCCTCCCCCAAAGTTCTCCACACAGATCGGTCCTGTGCCATCCGTATCCAATGGACTCCCGCGACCTTTGCCATATCGTCGGTCCACCTGGTGGGAGGCCTGCCACCGCTGCGGCTTCCTGCGCGTGGCCTCCACTCAAGGACCTTTCCACCTCAACGGCCGTCTGTTCTCCTCGCAATCTGCCCTGCCCATTGCCACTTCAGCCACGCAATTCTTTGGGCTATGTCCGTGACCTTAGATCTCCTGCGCATCTCATCATTTCTGACACGATCACGCAAAGAGATTCCGAGCATAGCCCTCTCCATTGCCCTTTGAGTGACTTTGAGCCTTCTTAAGCGTCATCACTGGCAATACACACGCATTAAAGACTTTCGGTTTCGGATTAAATCGGTGTGTGGTTAAAATCCTACTACTATTATAAAGGCGAAAGTTTGTAAGTATGGATGTATGGATGTCTGTTACTCTTTCACGTAAAAACTACCGAATGGATTTGAATGAAACTTTACCACAATATAGCTTATACATCAGAATAACACATAGGCTACAATTTTTGAGGTTTCTACGAACCTGAAGTCCACGCGAACGAAGTCGCGGGCAAAAGCTAATAATAATAATAAATTTCTTTATTGGCAAAATTTGGAGGCAAATTATATAAATTCAGTGACATATGCACTAGGCTCGCAGGCCTGTGTCGCAGATGTCGAAGAGTAAGCTAAATACCAATTAATAAATGCGAAAGTAACTCTATCTGTCTGTTACTCTTTCACGCCAAAACTACTGAACTAAATGATGATGGTATATGCCCTGAGAAGGGACATAGGCTATTTTTTTTATGCGAAAAGGGGGTTGTAAGGGTTTTTTTTTAATTTATAGGATAGGGGGCAGACTATAAATAGTATAGATTACTAGTGGCCCGCCCTCACTTCGCTTCGGGACCGTAATTCAGAAACGAACCATTAGATGACGCTGATTCCAATTACATCGCGCAAACGTTTCGAGTTTTCGGTTTACGTATAAGCCTTGTCGTCGTCTATAGAAGTTATCTCTTTATAAATAGTATCTATGTTGATTTGTTACAGACGAGCACAATGCCACGAGGCGCTAGAAAAATACGAAGAGAGTCTAGCGGACTACCAGAAGATTCTAGAATTCGATTCCAGAAACCAAGAAGCTCTGAAGGCGTCAGTTCGCTTACCCCCTCTTATTGAGAAGAAAAACGAACAACTGAAGACAGAAATGTTAGGAAAACTCAAAGATTTGGGCAACATGATATTAAAACCGTTCGGTCTGTCTACTGATAATTTCCAGTTGGAGCAAGATGCAGAGTCGAAAGGATATAAGATTAATTTTAAGCAATGATGGATAGTTTGTTGTAAGATTATTTAATGTATTAAAGATTATTGTATGTAGTGCTGTGTTTTATTTACAAGCGACTTGACCCAGGTGTATCTGTGAACATTTACGTCTCTTATAGCTGGAGGCACGAAAGTATAGCGATGACCGTTATTTTGCGCACTTGTAAAAAAAGAAGACTTTCTATCAAAATTGGTTTCTGCGCACTCAAGGTCATAACTACACTTTCTTGCCTCGGACTATACATAATGTATTTTTTTTGTCATGAAGAAGCCCCTTTGGGAATGTGTAAACTTAGCCGATAACTTCAATATCTACCTCTTTGGTTTCCATCCATAAAGAATATTTTCTTCTTACCGCTGAAAGAAAAGTAATTCTGATTTCAAAAAAAGAACTGTCTTCTTTTTGATTTTGTGAAGTTCGTATAAGCGTTTTTTAGATGTGACAAGAATTTTTTTGATAAATATATTTTCTTTACAATATTATTCATAATAACATGAAAGATCCATCACAAGACTTATGTAGAAGGGTGAAATTATAAATTTCAAACAAACGTAAGTTTTTTGCGAATACCTAAGAAAAAAAAAAATTTTAATGAAAGTGGTGCCCTTATGTGGTGCCCCTTAATTCGACGAAACTTCTCGTATTCGTTTCAGTTGGTAGGTATAAAATACATCTGTTTGTGATCACATTAAGACGTAGCACGAACTTTTCTAAGATAACCGTAGGGCAGGGTTTCTTAAAGTGGGGTCCGTAACATGAGTGTCAGGGGTCCGCAGCAGCTCATCATCATCAGCCCATTTACGTCCCCACTACTTGGGCACGGGCCCTTCAAACAAGAGCATCCTTCTCACTAATTTAGTACCTTATTAAGTATTAGTGCCTAAGTGTAAGTAAACTACCAATAAAAGACTTTTGTGCAATAAAACTGATTACTACATAAAAGGTTTTTTTTTCCTAAAATATTCTTTGACAGGGGTCCGTAGGGGTTTTTGAATTCAGTTAGTGGTCCGTGACTGCATAAAGTTTAAGAAACCCTGCCGTAGGGTATTACGTATCAAAAACTATTTGTATGAAAAATGTATGAGCTCCCATCGTACGTAAGCTTATAGTACCTAAGGCTTTATTTATTGTAAGTACATCGGGTAGACACGCGACTCGGCAAACGTAGTGTTGGACGCACTGACACAAGATGGGATGACGACATTCGAAGGCTGGCTGAAGTGAGCTGGATGAGAGTGGCCGAAAATCGGGAGCGGTGGCGTGCATTGGGGGAGACCTATGTCCAGCTGTGGACGAGCGTGGGTTGCTGATGATGATGACGTCGGGTAGACAAGATCACATACATTATCCTGGTCCCAAACTATTTTCCTTGTGCTTTGAAAACCAAAAACAACGAAGCAACCAAAAACACCCAGACCCAAGACAAATATCTGTTTCATCAACAAACATTTTGTCTTTGTGCGGCAAACGAACCCGCGACCTTTGCGTTTCAACCGACGCTCAAACCACTATGCCAAACGGGTTGTCAATAATGATTTTGTATTTTTTTATGGACTTAATCCCGCAATGTTCTGTAAATTGCAGATAAAATATGGCAAGATGTCGGAAGAGACGAAAGTAAGTTAATTTAATTGAATCAAAATTTAAAATCAAATTAAACTTTTATTTTGCCAGTCTTAATATTTTTTCTTTTTTTTAGAATGTGCAAGACGTAAGTCCAACCAATTTGGATTAATTAATATTTATTTCAATGCTAAGGAATCATTCCTACGGATCTTTGGTTTAATTTAACGCCATCTAGTGTAAGTGTGTATGCATCTGTTTTCGGTGAGTGGGTGATTCAGTTTTCCCTTATTTTCTTACTAGTGATAGTGGCCCGTCCTTCTCCGTTTTGTGACATTAGTTCCAAACTGTACCAATCTTCTATCTTCTTCTATCTATCTTTTATCTATATCTTCTATATCTAGGTATACTATTTATAAAGAGATAACTCACTTCGCTTCGGGACCGTAATTCAGAAATGAACCAATAGATGGCGCTGTGCTCAATTACATCGCGCAAGCGTTTCGTGTTTTCGGTTTACCTATAAGCCTTGTCGTTGTCTATAGAAGTTATCTCTTTATAAAGAGTATAGAAGATAGATATAGAAGAAGAAGATAGATAGATTAGATACGAGTATTATGTTATTTTTGCTTATTTCTTTGCTTATTATGATGATATAATATGCTAAAAGGGCTTGAGATTTAGGTCATTTAGGTAACATGCTTTATTCGGGTTACCATTTTTAAAGGCTTCGGTATTAAAACGACAAAAATTTGTGCACAGAGTAATTTATTTTTATTGAATGTCGGCAGCCGCTGCCGCAGCAAGTGCGGTAGGTTCAAGCGCTGCCGCTCGGGCGACCGGCGGTACAGGGTGCGCCAGCGCTGCTGCCGGCGGCGCCGCAGCTGCGGCGGCCGGCGCCGGAGACGCAGGTCCGGCTGCCGCAAGCGGGGACGGTGAGTGACGGCGTCTGAGCGAGAGAGAGATACATTTACCTGATTCCGATAAGAGAGACCCCACACTAGCGTCCTTTGAGCGTCGGCGCCTTGCTGGCGACCTCCCCACACTAGCGTCCTTTGAGCGTCGGCGTCTTGCCGGCGACCTCCCCACACTAGCGTCCTTTGAGCGTCGGCGTCTTGTAGCGACCTCCCCACACTAGCGTCCTTTGAGCGTCGGCGTCTTGTCGGCGACCTCCCCACACTAGCGTCCTTTGAGCGTCGGCGTCTTGCCACACTAGCGTTTTTAGGAGTTGCGTGGACGCGGCGTCTGAAAACGCTAGTGTGGGAAGGTCGGTAAGACGCATAAGACGCTAGTGTAGGGTCACTCGAAGTAGCTTGAGCCATGGGCATACCCAGGTTCTGGGCCAGAGGAGGGCAAATCAGACCTTTGCCCCTTTCCACCCAAATGGTTTTTTTCATTTCTATCGATAAAAGTGCTTACTAAGTTAAATTAAGTAGAAGGGACGTCAAATGATACAAGGGGGGCACCTGCCCTCCCCAGCCCCAAAGTTCTCCACACAGATAGGCCCTGTGCCACCCGCATCCAAGGGACTCCCGCGACCTTCACTAGATCGTCGGTCCACCTGGCGGGAGGCCTGCTACAGCTGCGGCCTCCTGCACGCGGCCTCCACTCAAGGACCATTCCACCCCAACGGCCATCTGTTCTCCTCGCAATGTGCCCTGCCCATTGCCACTTGAGCCACGCAATTCTTTGCACGCAGTTTACAATAATTATTGTGTTTGTCGGCAGTTATCTATGGCGCTGCAGGTCTCGGTCGGGATCGTTCAAGCGCTGCCGACGCTGCGACCGCCGCTACAAGATACGCCGCCGCTCGCGCTCTTGACAGGTATGTACAACGCAGATTAGTAAGCTGTAGGCCTACGGCCGTTGCTAATTGTCGCAGCTGTCGCCAAGCGGACGAAGTTATGACGCAGATGTCGCCGAATGACGCGCCTGTCGCTAAATGACGCGGAAGCTTCTTAATGACGCCTCTACTACAGAATAATGCGCCTGCCGTTGAATAATGCTTCCATCTATACGATCTACGATATTTTCTTTCTTCTTCTATCTAAGATCTAATAGCAGAATGATGGGTCTATCGCTGAATGATGGATCAGTCGGAGAACGATGGATCAATCGGAGAACGACAGTTCTATCGCTAAATGACGCGCCTTGCTGAATGACACGTCCAAAGAGAAAAATAATACATGACACGTCTATCGCTGAATGACGCGTCTGGCGTTGAATGACGCGTCTGGCGTTGAATGACGCGTCTGGCGTTGAATGACGCGTCTGGCGTTGAAATGCGCGTCTGGCGTTGAATGACGCGTCTGGCGTTGAATGACGCGTCTGGCGTTGAATGACGTGTCTTTCGTGAATGACATGAATGACGCGTCTATCGATGAATGTCGTGTCTATCTTTGAATAACGATTCGTCGCTTGAACGATGATCTTCTATGTATATAGTTCTTTTGTTACTAACAATCTATGGATCAACGCAATGTATGGTCTGATATAAACAATTTTTATTTATATTTTTGTATTTTCATTTTATCATCTATTTTTTTTTGTTTCAGATGCAATCAGGCCTAGTGGGTATAAATTATAGTGCGTCTTTGTTACTCTATTTTTTGATATGCGGGTAAAATTCAATAAAAGACTGATTTTTGAAATTTATGTAATTTTTATTTCACACAATACAATACAATGTAAGCTCAGGCTGGCTGGACAAATTACTTTATTGACAGATTAATATTTTATTCTATGACTTTTGGGAATTCGCATAAAAATAAATGCAACTCTTCATACAAGGTTGGTCGCGTGACATGCTCATTTTGCATGGGGAGTCGAAAAATTTTTCTATGAATTTCGAAAAGTCGCTGAAGAAATGACTTTGTTCTAAATAGCTGATAAAACACGTGGTTAAAAGGATGTGAATGTTCACAAATAACTACTTAAAGCTGACAGCCTGTATAAAATACTACTGGAATTAAGTGGGAGAGCCACGCTTCGACATAAATGGGCCGGCTCGACCGGAGTAATACCACGTCCTTACAGGAAACCGGCGAGTAGTGCATGCGCTATTTCGTTGCGTGAGTGAGGGTACCAGAGGCCCAATTGGGGGGTAAGGGGGTGAAAGTTAAGAGCGCACTTGTGACTCCACTGTTGTTGCAGGTGTCGCGGCGGTAATCGCTTACCATCAGTTGGTTCGTCTGCTCGTCTGCCACCTTTCCTAAAAAAAAAAAAAAAAAAAATTTGAAAAATTTCTGTCCCAAGACCATTTTCAGTCAGCGTGTCAGTGGAGTTTCGTATTTCATCTCCTCTTCGTATTTCCTTTCTTGCTCCAATATTGAAGTCAGCTCCATGATTCGTGTTGTCTCATATGGGACGATTCTCTGGACCTCCTAAAATTAAAATAGAATTTAAGACTCCTGGGAGAAAGATAAAATTGTCACTTTTGTTCGAAACTAATAATTCAATGTATTTTTTATCAACCGTTGGGGTAAACGAGTTCTGGAGTGGAGACCGCGTCTCGGTAAACGTAGTGTAGGACGACCTCAGGCCAGATGGAGGGACGATCTGCGCAAGAGGGCTGGCTGGAGCTGGATTCGAGTAGCCGAAGATCGATCAAAGTGGCGAGCATTTGGAGAGGCCTATGTCCAGCAGTGGACTGCAACAGGCTGATGATGATGATGATGTATTTTTTATGTGGTTGTTGGCAGACGAAGCAGACGGATCCTCTGATGGTAAGCGATTGTAGCCGCCAGTCGCCAAATCCCTATAACCCCCCTTCCTTCCGGTGCCCTCACTCACTCAACACAGCTAAGGCGCTGCTTCACACCGGTCTCCTGTGAGTCGAGCCGGCTCTTTCGTACCGAAGCGTGGCTCTCCCACAACGGGGGGGAACCCCCGTTCCGTCTTTCCCTGTTAACGTATCATCTCTGTCCCTCCTTATCAATTGAAAAATAACATAAACAAAGGAAAATCAATTGACACAAGGCTAAGGGCCACCACCTACGAGTAAAGTAAGTGTCAATTAAAGTGGGTTCGGAAAAAATTGGCCCCTGGTATTTGTATTGAAAAAAATATTTAAATTAAACTAGGCCGCGGACCAGGGTCCAATTTTTTCCGAACCCAATTTAATTGAAGAGTAATATAAATAATATAAATTACTTCATACTTTACTCGTAGGTGGTGAACGAGACCCTTAGCCTTGTGTCATTTTTTTTTGTTTATGTTATTTTTGACACTTTACTCAGAGGTGGTGAACTATTATTTAGTTATTTTGCCGATGCTATTTTTTTTTCTTTTTTGCTTATCCAATTTCATAGAAATGAACGTGTACTTATTTTTTTTATTCCGATTTATTTTCTTATGTTCATCTGTTTTTCCGATGTTCATCATTCATTCATCGCCCTTCTCGCCCCCTCCGCCTATAAAATACGCCATACCGCAACCGGGGTCACATCCTGCTTCCTCCTGCAGGCCCCCAGGACCCTTTCTATGAGGAAGTACAGGATCTCCACAAAGCTGATGAAGCTGGCGCCCAGGAACAGGCCGGCTGCTCCTCCGAAGGATACTGGGAAGAGTTATTAAGTTAGCTAGTGTGGTTACACTGTGTGGTTACTGGTTAGTAGGGTTTACACGGGGCGTGAAACGGCATCTCAGCAGGGCTTCAGGGTAAAGCTGCTTTGCCACCAGAGCTGTGCGAGGTAGCTAATAAGTGGTGTGCGAGATAAAAATCCACGAATAGAATCACTTTTAGAGAAGAATGAAGCACAGCTCTGGTGGAAAAGTAGCCTAAGGCTTTTTTTTTTATGTGATAGGTAGCAGACGAGCAGGCGGATCACCTGGTGGTAAGCAATTGCCGCCGCCCATGAACACATGCAACAAGTGCGCTGCTAACCTTTTATCCCCTTCCCCCCGATGGGTCTCCGGTACCCTCACTCACTCGGCGAAACACAGCACAGGAGCTGATTCACGCCGGTTTTCTGTGAGGCAGTGGTATCACTCCGGTCGAGCCGGCCCATTCATGCCGAAGCATGGCTCTCCCACAATTGCTGACACTCAACAGGCACAAGTGCATTTAAACATTTCACCGAAGGGTTCAGGTCGGTGGGACTCGAACCCACAACCTTCCACGCACCGGGTGGCTGTTCTACCAATTAAACTAACCAAACCCCGTACTAAGCCGACGAATTTTGTGCTTGATTCGCCATGACACAAAATAGGGACTGACACAGAAGGCTGACTGTCCACTAAGAGCTAAAAATATGTCATGTACTCACGCATGCGCACAAAACGCCTTTTCGATCACATTAATCCTGATTAATCCTAACTTATGACATAAGATTGTCAAACTGTCGAGGTCTGTGGTAGAGGCCGCGCGCTTATGTACTCATGCCGGGCAACAACCCTAGCATATCAACGAACTCTTCTAAATTCAAAATCAAGGCTGAGTCAGCTTTCTGTGTCAGTCCCCATTTTGTGGCCATCACTGAGCAAGTAATCACTACGGCCATGATCATGGCGACTCTAGTTTAATTTGTGCCTGTCAAGTCTGTCAACCTAAAATTATTTGGATCTCACGGCCACATTTTAGGCGAAGTGATTTTTCCAGTCCAGTGTTTTTTCTTTTAGTTTAATGGTTTGGTACCTACAAGGATTCAAGGTAGTTTTCCTTCCAGTACCTACCCATTTTTTATCCTTGATTTTTAAACTAGGTAGGTACTTATTTTACTTTTTGTTACTGACACTTTTTCACCTATTGGTATTTGGTTACACCATGGACGTATATAAGGGGGAGTCCAGGGGGTCCGGACCCCCCCCCATTGAGGCCTCGTTTGGCATAAGGTTTAATCGGCTATAGCCAAGGGCGACTTAATTAAGGGGTCGGCAAGGTTGGTGGGGTAGCAAATTGTACTACTGGGACGGCAAATCAACAAATCAACGTCACGTTCTTCAAGAATGCGTACATGTAATAACGCACGCTGGGTCCAGCCGGTCCTTGAATTGTACTTCGGGAGGGCCGCATTATAAAATATTATTACAATTAAGGAAATTGTTAAATCCAAGCACGGGGGGGGTGAGACACCCCACTTGTCAAAGCTATATTATACTTATACGTCCGTGTGGTACACTATTTATGCTTACCCACGAGGTCTTGGAAGAAGAAGACGATCTCCCTAGTGTACCGGGTTCGGGGGGGCTGGATGGTGAACCTCACAGACCCTCGGTTGGAGAACGGGCCTTTGCTCCTGCAATCAAGTGACAATGATGGTAACTTATATATCCCAGCAAAAAAAAAAACACCGAAAAAAGGAGAGCCAAGTTCAATATGAAAATGATGTGCCAGACAATACACCAATCAACCTGGTCTTAAATTAGTGCCACCCCTGTACTATTATCAGATGACGATAATTAACTGCGGGCATCAACCCAGAACACCCCACCAGATGTTTTAATTGTGGGAGAGCCATGCTTAGACATGAATGGGCCGGCTCGACCGGAGTGATACCAATGCCTCACAGAAAACCGGCGTGAAGCAGCTCCTGTGCTGTGTTTCGCCGAGTAAGTGAGGGTACCGGAGGCCCATCGGGGGGAAGGGGATAAAAGGTTAGCAGCGCACTTGTCTACCACAGTGTCTGAAGACGAAAGTCTTTAATGCGTGTGTATTGCCAGTGATGACATACGTAACGGAACTGAAACGTGGCCGCTTACAATGGGCCGCTTAAGAAGGCTCAAAATCACTCAGAGGGCAATGGAGAGGGCTATGCTCGGAATCTCCTTGCGTGATCGTGTCAGAAATGATGAGATCCGCAGGAGATCTAAGGTCACGGACATAGTCCAAAGAATTGCGTGGCTGAAGTGGCAATGGGCAGGGCACATTGCGATGAGAACAGACGGCCGTTGGGGTGGAAAGGTCCTTGAGTGGAGGCGACGCGCAGGAGGCCGCAGTCGTGGCAGGCCTCCCACCAGGTGGACCGACGATCTGGTGAAGGTCGCGGGAGCCCATTGGATGCGGGTGGCACAGGACCGATCTGTGTGGAGAACTTTGGGGGAGGCCTATGTCCAGCAGTGGACGTCTATTGGCTGAAATGATGATGATGATGATGGCACTTGTGACTCCACTGGTGTTGCATGTGTCCATGGGCGTCGGCAATTGCTTACCATCAGATGATCCACCTGCTCGTCTGCTACCTATCACATAAAAAAAAAGAACACCCAGATCCGAGACAACATAGAGAATGTAGTTTTCTAAATTGACTTGACCAAGTCGAACCTGGGACCTTTCGCGCTTCGGGCGAACACCTTAGCCACTGCGCCATCGAGGCTGTGAAAATACTTTAACATTCAGCTACATTCACACATTCACACAACATCTCAAACATTGACCGGACTGCGTACTAAGTAGCTTAAGCACTGTGTTACAGATATCAGACAACAGAGGATCTAATAATACTTAAATACATATATAATAACACCCAGACACTGAACAAACACAAGTGTTCATCACACGATAGATTGTCCAGGGTGGGGATCGAACCCACGACCTTTGGCGTATGAGGCAGGGTCACTACCATTGCGCCAATCGGCCAGTCAAGTTTAGCTCCTCGTTCCTGCCCCAAACCATCAAGTCATGGAATGCCCTTCCAGTTCAAGTGTTTCCTCCTTCTTACAATCCCGGGTTTTTAGGCGGGCGTGAAACGGCATCTCAGCAGGCCTTCAGGGTGAGAGTGACAGACTCAATGGACACTTTGTCTGTTCTTTTGTGCCTGTCAATCTCATATTTGGATCTCACGGCCGCTTACCATCAGGTTTTTATATGTGATAGGTAGCAGACGAGCAGGCGGATCACCTGATGGTAAGCAATTGCCGCCGCCCATGGACACTTGCAACACCAGTGAAGTTACAAGTGCGCTGCCTACCTTTTATACCCTTCCCCCCGAGTGGGCCTCCGGTACCCTCACTCACTCGGCGAAACACGGCACAGGGGCTGCTACACGCCGGTTTTCTGTGAGGCCGTGGTATCACGCCGGCCCATTCATGCCGAAGTGTGGCTCTCCCACAGTTGAAGGTGGAAGGTGGAAGCAAGGTAGAGTGGGGTCATCTTGATTGTCCGCAATATACCTAATAAACACTAACCAGATTTCATCAGAGGTGAAGATCTCTTTGAAGGTGGCATCCAGGCAGGGCTGGCTGCAGCTGCATTTCGTGCCGCCGTTGCCCTTCAGCTGCTGGGAGTACGCGGCTAGGCATGCCATCCCTGCTGGGGTGCATAGCGGGCCCTCTGTAATGAGATAAATCTATATCTTCTATCTTCTTCTATACTATTTATAAAGAGATAACTTCTATAGACAACGACAAGGCTTATAGGTAAACCGAAAACACGAAACGCTTGCGCGATGTAATTGGACACAGCGCCATCTATTGGTTCATTTCTGAATTACGGTCCCGAAGCGAAGTGAGGGCGGGCCACTAATAAATAAATAAATTCACACAACATGTCATACATTGACCTGACTCCGTACTAAGTAGCTTAAGCACTTGTGTTACAGATATCAGACAGCAGAGGATCATAATGCTTAGATACATTTAACACCCAGCCACTGAACAAACGCAAGTGTTCATCACACGAATGTTTGTCCAGAGTGCATGGGAATCGAACCCACATCCTTTGGCGTATGTGGTAGGATCACATCCAAATGCGCCATACGGACAGTCACGATAAAACACATCTAATAAGTAAGTATTAGCCGTAGGAGATCTACGTTTCGGTTTGAATAGGACCGAAACAATACCACTCGCTTACCATCGGGTGATCCATCTGTCTGTCATCTATCCATACTAATATTATAAATGCGAAAGTAACTCTGTCTGTCTGTCTGTCTGCTACTCTTTCACGCCAAAACTACTCAACGGATTTAAATGAAATTTGGTATACAGATGATCTAGACCCTGAGAAAGAACATAGGCTACTTTTTATTGCGAAAAGGGGGTTATAAGGGGTTGAAAGGGGGGTAAAAAGTTACTTTTCCACGCGGGCGAAGTCGCGGGCGGCCGCTAGTCACTTATAAATATACCTTCATAAATGTAGTAGAATGGCTTGCATCCGCACAGCTTGATCGCGAGCTGGTTCCTACAGGACAGCCGGCAGGCATTCGTGCTGTATACCTGGAAATACATTACAACGTTGGCAAAGGTTGGCAGCGCACTTGTGACTCTAGTATCATCAAATAACACTCGGGTCAATTGATATTGGGGTCAATCTTGATGGTCAAATTTCACTTTAAGGTCATTTTGTTAGGTCAAATGACACTTTGTAGGGTCAAATGACTCTTTGTAAGATCAAATGACTCTTTGTAAGGTCAAATGACTCTTAATAAAGTCAAATGACACATTGTTAGGTCAAAATGATTGTTTGTAAGGTCAAATGACTCTTTGTAAGGTTAAATGACTCTTTGTAAGGTCAAATGACTCTTAATAAAGTCAAATGACACATTGTTAGGTCAGAATGATTGTTTGTAAGGTCAATTGACTCTTTGGAAGGTCAATTGACTCTTTGTAAGGTCAAATGAGTCTTTAAAAGGTCAAATGACACCTTGTAAGGTCAAATTACTTTGTGTAAGGTCAAATGACTCTTTGTAAGGTCAAATGACACTCTGAGACACTGTTCTTTCCAACTCGCTCAGCGTTAGCATCTGTGTCACTCTCTGTCAATGGTAATAAATTATGTCAATGGTACCTACGTACAGCCACTCATCAAAGTATACAAAACTGTCAAATTTCTTCAATGGAATGGATGGACTTGTGGATGGAGGGCATTGCCCGGTCGGATGACGCTGGTGGCCAATGAGACTAGTGGCAGATGGCACTAGTGTCAAAAGGCACTTTAGTGTTAATGACATTGTTGTCAAATGACACTGTTATCAATTGTCAATGACAAATTGGGGTCAAATGACACATTGGAGTCTAATGACACTGTTGCCAAATGACACGTTGGGATCAAATGACACTGTTGTCTAATGACACTGTTGTCAATGACACTGTTGTCTAATCTAATGACACGTTGGGGTCCAATGACACTGTTGTCAAATGACACTGTTGTCAAATGACACTGTTGTCAAATGACACTGTTGTCAAATGACACTGTTGTCTAATGACACTGTTGTCAAATGACACTGTTGTCTAATGACACTGTTGTCAATGACACTGTTGTCTAATCTAATGACACGTTGGGGTCCAATGACACTGTTGTCAAATGACACTGTTGTCAAATGACACTGTTGTCAAATGACACTGTTGTCAAATGACACTGTTGTCAATGACACGTTGGGGTCAAATGACACTGTTGTCTAATGACACTGTTGTCAATGACACTGTTGTCTAATCTAATGACACGTTGGGGTCCAATGACACTGTTGTCAAATGACACTGTTGTCAAATGACACTGTTGTCAAATGACACTGTTGTCAAATGACACTGTTGTCAATGAAAAGTTGGGATCAAATGACACTGTTGTCTAATGATACTGTTGTCTTATGACACGTTGAGGTTAAATGACACGTTGGGGTCACATGACACTGTTGTCTAATCTAATGACACGTTGGGGTCAAATGACGCTGTTGTCAAATGACACGTTGGGCTTAAAGGACGAGTGTCCTTAAGTAGAGTTACTTGTTCTCTCTCTATATACAATGGTACAGTCGGGCACCTGCGTGGCATGGCGCGGCTCGTCCGTGAACCGGCAGCCCCGGCGCGGCGGGCGCAGCCCCCGCACGCCCACACCGCACCCCGTCTCCATCACGCCCAGCTCCGTGAGCCGGTTCAGCGACGGGTAGATGGTGTGGTTGGAGGGCATTGCCCGGTCGGATGACGCTGGTGGCCAATGAGACTAGTGGCAGATGGCACTAGTGTCAAAAGGCACTTTGGGGTCAAATGACACTGTTGTCTAATGACACTTGTCTGATGACACTGTTATCTAATGACACTGTTGTCTAATGACACTGTTGTCTAATGACACTGTTGTCTAATGACACTGTTGTCTAATGACACTGTTGTCTAATGACACTGTTGTCATTGACACGTTTGGGGTCAAATGACACTGTTGTCTAATCACACTGTTGTGTGACACAAAGGACACTGTTGTCAAATGATACTGTTGTCAATGATAAGTTGGGGTTAAATGACACGTTGGGGTCAAATGACACTGTTGTCTAATGACACTGATGTCCAATGACACTGTTGTCTAATCTAATGACACGTTGGGGTCAAATGACGCTGTTGTCAAATGACACGTTGGGGTCAAGTGACACGTTTGGATTAAATGACACGGTTCTGAAATGATACGTTGGGGTCAAAAGACACTGTTGTCAAATGACAATGTTGTCAAACGACACTGTTGTCAAACGACACTCTACTTGTTCTCGTCTCTATATACAATGGTACAGTCGGGCACCTGCGTGGCATGGCGCGGCTCGTCCGTGAACCGGCAGCCCCGGCGCGGCGGGCGCAGCCCCCGCACGCCCACACCGCACCCCGTCTCCATCACGCCCAGCTCCGTGAGCCGGTTCAGCGACGGGTAGATGGTGTGGTTGGAGACACTCATGTCCACCACGTCGTAGGGTGAATGGAAGAAGAACTGTGGAAGTGAAAATGTGAAAGCAATTTATCAATGGCTTTTACTCGTATATTGATCCCACTGCAGGGTATAGGCCTCCTCCTGTGCTCGCGAATCGCGATTTACAACAATTCTGGGCCAGCCTCATCCAGGTCTTTCCCGCCACTCTGATATGTCTGTTAATTTTGTTTTCATATTAAGTAAGATTCGTGAGTTCACAACAAAATTGTGAAGAATATACGTTCTTTCACTTTCATAATCATCATAAAGGGCCGCCGCGTGCACACAGGCACCAACGAAATAAGGGCGCCACGGCTGTCGCCAACATGAAGAGTCATGAATAAATATGCCTTGTAGGTCATCATGGGAACTGCTTCCTATCGGTGGTCATCATCAAAAGTACCAGGGCGTTAGAAGACAGAGAGAGTTGATTACGTACAAACGCATGAGTGACGATTTCCAGTATGACGTAGCAGCTGAGAGAAGAATACTTGCAGGTCATCGGGAAGTGCTTCGTGTCGTTGATTGAAGGTTTCCTGATGGAACATAGAATCAGATTTTGAGAACATTTGTTTGGAAAATTAAAATGGGCATGGCGAATTATTTTTAATTTGTTGTGCCATCGTAAGATTCCTCAATCACAAAAACATTGGTAAAATATTTACTGTGATATCTTAAAAACATTCTGAGATATTACATTCACGATTTGAAATCACAGTTTTGAATATGATCAAAAACGCTCCATAAAAATCGCTACATATCCGTGACGTCACCGTTATGTAATTTAGTACGCATGGCGTATGCATTTTGTATGATAGCTATGTTGATCTGATTGTCCAGCCAGCGTCGTTTGTTGTTGGACCCAGAATTTGACCTAGAACTTTTCTTTCTACTATGAGGTGCCACATACTCACACAATAGCTACGTCAGCTATGGCGACGGAGTTGGTGACGTAGCAAGCCCCCGCCTCGGTGATGGCGGGGATCCACTTAGCCGTGGTTCCAGGAGACCAGGTCGACTTCACTTCGCTGTCTGGCATCACCTGGGGATATAACAGCTACATAAACAGTGGGAGAGCTCGACCGGTGTAAAACCACGTATTACTCCCGTCCCGAGTCGGCCCGTCCTGCCAGCTGAAACCAGGTACCTAGCAAACAACTCACCCAAATCAAACTCACCCAAAAATTTCAACCAATATTTTTCGGTTAATCCAGGTAGTGTTGGACGCCCTGCTGCGACAAGATGGGATGACGACATTCGAAGGCTGGCTGGGTGTGGTCTGGATGAGAGTGGCCAAAAATTGGGAGCAGTGGCATGCATTAGGGGAGGCCTTATATCCAGCAGTGGACGAATGTGGGTTGCTGATGATGATGATGAGAGTTTAGTCAGTATTATCATCACAAAAATATTAGTTAGGTTGGGTTAAAACAGTGACCGGCAAGAAAATCTTGTAATTTTTGGGTGAGTAGCCACCTAAGCTATTCTGCCACCTATCACATAAAAAATCCACTCCTTACCTCCACAACCAGTGCATACAAGTCCACCTCCAAACTGGGATCGTCCTTGAACTCCTGGTACGCATGCAGTGAGAACAGGTCTGAGTTGGCCACGGTAGCCACGAAGCGCACGTAGTAGTCGTACTTGGGATCCGAGGGGGCAACGTGCCAGCGGCTGGCGATGGCTGCGGGCAACTTTAGGGGGTTCACGCGGTTCTGAGAGAGAAAGAAAAGGAAAACATTGATGGACTGATGGCTGGTATGCTACGCTACTGCTGACGCTACACTTTGCTATACTACTGGTGACACTACAGCTACTGCTTATGCTACACTATGCTACGCTATTACTAACGCTATACTATACTACTGTTGACGCTACACTACGCTACGCTACTGTTAATACTACACTATGCTACGGTACTGCTGACGCTACACTATGCTACGCTTCTGACGCTATACTATGCTACGCTTATTGCTGACGCTACACTTTGCTTCGCTACTGCTGGCGCCACACAATGCTACCCTGCTGCTAATATTACATTATGCTACGCTACTGCTGGCGCTATAATTATGCTACTGGTGACACTACAGCTACTGCTAACGCTACACTTACTATGTTGCTAGCTACACTCTGCTTAGGCTACACTAGCTAGCTACACTCTGCTAGCTACACTATGCTAGGCTAACTATGCTAGGCTACACTATGCTGAATGCTACACTATGCTTAGGCTACTCTATCTAGGCTACACTATGCTAGGCTACACTCTGCTAGGCATACACTATACTAGGCCTACATACAACTATGCTAGGCTACACTATGCTAGTCTACACTATGCTAGGCTTCACTATGATAGTCTACACTATGCTAGGCTACACTATGCTTAGCTAACTATGTCACCCACCAGCTCGCAAGTGGTGAGTGCGGGCAGGTTAAACCGCCAAGTCCTGAAGTCCTTCTCCAGCGTGATGACCGTCGGGTTCTCGTTGTACCGCTGCAGCTGGCCCAAGGAGATGGCTATGGCGCCCCATATAGCTGCTGACGTCACGCTCAGCCATAACAGTCTGTGGGTGAAAGGTCAAGATTAAAATGGCAAACCTGCAACAACACTAGAGTACAAGTGCGCTGCCCCTTTCCCCAAATGTTTTTTTTCATTTGTATCGATAAAAGTACTAAGTAGTTAAGTTAAATTACTTAGTAGAGACGTCAACATGATCCCGGAGGTAGCTTAGCTTATTTTCGGAAAGCAAACTGTAGAACGGCCTTCGGCTAGATGGAGTGACGATCTGCGAAAAGCCGTTGGTATAGACTGGATTCGTCTGGCCGAAGACAAGGTGAAATGGCGAACATTGGGGGCGGTCGATGTCCAGCAGTGCACTGAGACAGGCTGATGATGATGACATTAATTACTTTACCTCTCTACCCAGTGTCGTCCGGGCCAGGCGATATGATTGAATCCGTGGATGCTGGTATACAGGCAGAAGTCGCGCCCGCATCTGGAAGTAAACTCCATTTCAACTACTTTATTATCATAACTAGCGGCCGCCCGCGACTCCGTCCGCGTGGAAAAGTAACTTTTTACCCCCCTTTCAACCCCTTACAACCCCCTTTTCGTAATAAAAAGTAGCCTATGTCCTTTCTCAGGGTCTAAATTATCTGTATACCAAATTTCATTTAAATCCGTTGAGTAGTTTTGGCGTGAAAGAGTAGCAGACAGACAGACAGAGTTACTTTCGCATTTATAATTATTAGTATGGAAAGTACGGATAATTAATTTCAGCTACTGAACGATAAATAATTAAATATAAATAAATTGAGACAACATCACATTGTCCTGATCCCAAACTAAGGTTTTCCCTTGTTCTATGGAAACCAGAAACAACGAATGAACAACAAACACCCAGACCCAATACACATGTCTATTTCATCAACAAACATAAATAAATACCTACTTATGTGTTGGTGCGCTAGTCAAGTCACCCTAGCGAAATTATAACGGAAAATATGGAAACTTTCCGGCTTCCCTTCCTAGTTGCGTAGGCAGTCCACGAAAGTTGGATCTCGAAAATTCCTATTTAGGGGAACCGAGACAGTGATTGCCCAGGGTATAGTGATTGCCAGGTTTAAGGTTAACGTAGATTTTAACTTATTTTCAAAGGAGTAGTTTTGAATTAAATCCGTTAAATAACACTAGAGTACTCTTTATCAGAATTCTAAATAAGAAATTTGTCAACATTTTAAAAAATATATATTATAATGGCTGTTTTTGCACAGCAGGTGTTCGTCTCTTCAAAACACTCAAATTCCTTAGGAGAATCGGATACACTTAGTAGTTTGAATGATAGTGTCACTTTTATTTTATTTTTTGAATGTGAAAGCTAAACAACTAGCTAGTTGAAGCTTTGATGTATCATTTGAAGCAGTTATCATGGTATAAAAACATTCCATTTAGTATTTAGAGGGGGTGGGCAATCACTGAATTTTTAGAACAAATTTTAAGATTTTTTTTCAAAACGTTATAATTACAAATATTCTTTAGATATTTGAATTGTTGCTAACTTATCTCAAAGCTAAACTACCAACGTTATATAAAAGTCGCACACTGCTACCCAATTGTTAAAATAAAGGATTTGATTGAAATAAAACTTTGCATAATTTTCTTAAGTGGGCAATCACTATCTCGATCACCCTACCTTACTTACATAAATTGTTGGGCAAAATAAAACAGATTACTTACTTACTTAGGTAGTACTATACTATGGCATAAACTCCTTCGGTACTGGCTGCTGAGTTATTATTCTAAGGGCTGCTGTTTAAGACCGATTTTGAAAAGAGAATCATCGTTCTGATTGATTCATTCTATTACTCGCGATGTGGGGATAGTTACCATCAAAAGCACAGAGTACATTGTATTATATAGATCAAAAGAAAAAATTAACGTGAAGCTTGACAGGCACGGTCCCGAGTGGTGTGCTACTAATTAGAAATAAACGACCATAAGACGACTTGAACATATTCTTATTTAATACCTAGCACCATGGGTATTACAGTACACACCTGACTATAGTCCTGTAAGCTGTATTCCACCATCTTCTCCCACTTGGCTCCGGGTTATTTTTGCGTATATTCCGGTTCACTGGGTACATGACTCTATGTTATGCAATTTTGCCGCTCCATTCCAGGCTTCTTCTCAATTCTACAATTCAGTTTAAAGCCAAGGGAAAGAGCGATCTCTTCCAGACAACCTTGGGGTAGAGAATAATACAGCGAATCAACAAGGGGTAAGTAGGGCAGTGCAGATCTGTTATGTAGGTAATAAGATAATACATAGTATAAAATAATAAATACATAATAATACCTACTAATATTAAATGAATACGAGATACTACTTTTTGATGATACTATATTTTGAAAGCCCTATTTCAAGACATAAAACATTTAGAAGTAAGTAGGCATAATATGCCTAATATTATTTCTTTTAAGTTAAAGTAACATTGCAACAGTCACAAAACAAAACACAGACAACAGTAACTTAGCAGTGTTAGCTGGCAAACTTTACCAGAAGAGCCACGTTTCGGCATGAATGGGCCGGCTCGACTGGAGTGATACACTGTCAATTGTATCAACTATGATTACACATGACGATATAGAGTTATTAGTTACCTGTTAGGTATCTAAATGTGTTGTATTTAAAAGGTTTTTATCAATTCCATAATTTCACGGAACTGTTCGTGACGATTCTCTCCCGATAACGGAAATTAACGGAATGTCGTGAACCAACACGTCATAGTTGGATGAAATGGATTTATCGTGTTCTACGTTGTATGATTGTATGATACGGGGTCGTTGACAAAACGACGTGCATTCAATTTTAATGCAGTGGTTATTGTGATAGTTGGCAGACGAGCAGACGGATCACCTGATGGTACAAGTGATTTCCGACTCCCATGGTCAGGTGCAACTCTAGTTAAGTCACAAGTGGTACTTAATAGTAATTTAGCGACGATGTACAAGCTTACTCAACGCCTAGCTCTTACTTGTTCAGTGTTTGTATAATTAAAGTATTACCTATATTTGTGTTTTCTCTGTTGTCTGATATCTATATCTGTAACACCCGCTTCTTAGTCCAGCAGTGGTACGGAGTCAGGTGTGTGTATAAGTAAATAAATAAATAAATAAAATGCGCCAGAAAATCACACCTACAACCTGGTCTCAAACTAGGGCAACCCCTGTACTATGAGTAGGTACCAGATGACGATAATTAACTAGGGGCGTCAACCCAGAACACCCAGACCCAAGAAAACTTAGAAAATGTAGTTTTCTAAATTGACTTGACCGGGAATCGAACCCGGGACCCTTCGCGCTTTGGGCGACCTTAGCCACTGCGCCATCGAGGCCGTCTATGTCGTGTATGTGTGTGTATTTACTTGAATAACATGACAAGTCCAAACCAACTTAAGTATTTAGACTTGTCATGTTATTCAAGTAAAGAGGCGACAAGTAGAAGTACTTAGCTACTTATTACCTGCTTAATATTTTCTTTACGGCGAAGTGTAAACCCTATCTCCTGATAACTTTGCTTCTGAGAAACTCAAGCACAGTAAATATTTGGACAGTAGAGAGACTGTCACTGTGACAAGTCAGAAACTAAAGGCTGAAGATGCGCGATACGAATCGATGTTTTGCTATAATCAATACAAAGCTATGCAAAAAATCTATATCTATTTCGTATATTATTATCTTAAACTTTATTGCGCAAAATGTTATACAATAGGCAAACTTAATTCTAAGAGGCATTCTCTACCAGCCAACCTTTGGGTCATACACAAAGAATAAGGTCGTCGCGGCCGCGGCGGTGAGAAAGGTGGATCCGGATCGTATAATTCGCTAGCTGTTCAATCAAAAACAGAGGGAAAGGGGGTCAAAGGTTGGCAGTGCACTTCTGGCTCTTGTGTTACAGGTGTCTATGGGCGGCGGCAATCGCTTACCGTCAGGTGATCCGTCTGCTCGTCTGCCACCTATCACATAAAGAAACTGAAAACGGTCAAGTTGCTTTTTTCATCCTGCAACACCAGTGGTGTCACAAGTGCGCTCCTTACCTTTTAGTCCCCTTGGATTGGGCCTCCGGTACCCTCACTCACTCAGCGAAACGCAGCGCATGCACTGCTGCTCGCCGGTTTTCTGAGGACGTGGTATTACTCCAGTCGAGCCGGCCCATTCATACCGAAGCGTGGCTCTCCTGCTGAAACTGCTTTACTGTTGTTCATTTCTCTATGTAGGTATGCCACAAGGGAGTGTTCTCAATATTTGCTCAATATTATAGATAATTTCATACTTATCTTCGCCTTAGTAACCCATACTAAAGAAATAACATAAGTGCCATGCAGTAGCTAGGCCATAAGGCACTTTATGTAATTCAGCATAGAGTTCTTATTTTGTATTATTTCTTTTAGTAGCATACTAGTAGTTTTTAGCAAGAAATATGAATGGTATTCTTTGTTTCCTTTTAATATCCGGTTCCTTTTGCTATTAATCTATCTTTTCTTAGTAAAGGTAACGTTTGTATTTTGATCAAAATGTTTCGAATAGATACCTTAAACTTTCGAATAGTTAAGGTACTTACTATCCCACTAAAGGCCTTGTTCACCACCTCGGACAAAGGTGTCAAGTAATTTACTTGTCAATTATAGTGGGTTCGGAGAAAATTGGCTCCTGGTCCGCGGCCTAGTTTAATTTAAATATTTTTTTCAATACAAATACCAGGGGTCAATTTTCTCTGAACTTACAATTGACAAGTAAATTACTTGACACCTCACTCGGAGGTGGTGAGCGAGGCCCTTATACTTACTTATTATAAACGTGAAAGTTTGTAATAAGTATAGATGGATGGATGTTTGCTCATCTTTCACGCAAGACTTAGATCCAAGTAAATTGGATTTTGCAAGATGCAATACAATATTTCTAACACGCGACAAGTAACAATAATGTTAATTGTTGCTAAAAACGGCCACTTTTAGCAATAATTGACATTATTGTTACTTGTCGCGTGTTTTATAATATTGTATTGCATCTTGAAAAATTCAATTTACTTTTATCTAAGTTTGTAATGTTTTGCTTTCTTAAAAAATATCGTATTTTCGCCACAATCAGTGTAAATAGGTTGGCGGCGCTAGTTTCATTCGTATAGACCCTTAAGTACGTTGTAATATGCACTTAGGTACTGCTTGACGTTACATACGTAGTATTATTTATCCGATTCCAATGTGCCCTTCAGAGGGTCAATGACCTACTATCTATATAACTGTGTGTCCCTTTCTTTCTTCATGCACGGTACAGAAACAGAAATATACCAAGAGGGACAGATATAGTTAAATAAGGTAAAATTATCTTCCAAAAAAATTACAAGCGTTATGTAGAGGTATAAAAAATATTACTACAAACAGACGCCTCATTGTAAGCGATTTCATGAGAAACTAGATTTTTTTCTTTCTGTATCTAGTTATTTTTCTTCCGTTCTAAAGAGATTAATAATCTCTATTTTTATTATCACGTAATGTCTATGCTGAAGTGCTTATTGTATTCGTTTCAATAAGTTACTTATCACTTTTCGTTCAATAAAATGCAGGAAAGATCGTCAACATGATAATAAATTGACAATTTCGATATCACCAATACTTTTGTTTCATTCTTTCCACTGTCCAAACAAACATTACCTAAGTATGTAGTTAGATGCATACGTAAAATTTTCTATTGATTTCTCAAATTCTGATAATAAATCCTTGTCATTTTCCTATATGCATCACCTGTATCATTCACGATAAACGGATATGACTAAACAAGGGCAGGAAGAACAAATAAATGTAACATGAATAATCTAGGCCCCAGAATCGAGCCTTGCGGCACGCCATCGCAAACCCTGACGCATTCTTATCTCTTATCAGCGAGCGACCGTTATATCACCTACCTTTACACTGAATTTCGAAACATAGATAAGATACGCGCGATATAATACCAATAGCAGATTTTTAAAGCCGTTTGGTTAAAGGGTTACTGTATCGAACGCGTTGGTCTGTTCCAAGTTGACCGGGTGCGCGGCGGGTGTGTGTGTGTTTTAATTTAAGTGTAGGAATAGTGCCAAAATGGGATTTAAGGAACTTTTTGCAGTTTTGCTTGTGGTTGGATGCACGAATGCACAAATAAGTGAGTCGTTGTTTTTATTGATGTTATGTAATTTATGATAGGGTGTGGCCAGGCACTGTCATTGCTTAACCTCTTAATATATAACTCCCTCTTTGCCTAACCAAGCCACCTTGGACTTAAGTTACTAAGTGACTTATTTTATTGTATTTATTAGGATAACCAACAAGATAAACAATTGACCGACAAACTTAAATCTAAGTGCTATCTTATTTAAAGGTTGCCACGGCATGCAATGTGGGTTATATTTGGTAAAAGTATATTATAAATATGTATTCAATAGTATGTACAAATAATTCGCGCCTAATATCTTCGGTGAAACTATAGCGCATCGACTTCACTCGGCCATCTCGAGAGAATGAAGAGATGTAAAGCATGCGGCAAAAAGAGTCTACCTGGGACGGCCTAATGGTCGAAGGCCAGTTGGCCGTCTAAGGTACCGCTGGAAGGATGAAGTTGCGAAAGATTTGCGTGGACCAGTTCAGACTGATGACTGGCAGGAGGTAGCAAAGGACCATTCTTGATGGAGGTTCTTATTATTGGAGGCCAAGGCTCAATTTGGGTCGCTGTTCCCGCCCAGATAATTAGTACCTTGCCTTGTTAGTGCCTTGTACAATAAATTTTTTGTTGAGGACTTTTTAAATTCTTTAGCATTAAGCAATATGAATCCCAGCATCTGGAAACCCTTAGTTACAATTTGGTCGATATCCTTATGAAAAGCTTTGTCAAGGCTTTGGCAATTTGTCGACTTGGGTTACAATCGCAAAGACTTGCGCGCGAGTTTCTGTCTACTATACCAAATTAATAACACCATCAGCATGAGTCTCCTGGTTGAGTTCAAACCGATGCTTCGGAGCCTGAATCAGCAGTTTGGGAGCATGATTCAATAATAAAGCGTATAGAAGCCTACTTTGGAAATCTCCCTTAGAATAGATATATGGTCTTTCTGGCAAGTCCTTAGATTGTAATTAAGTTTATAAATTTTGGTGAAAAAATAAAAAGTTTTTTATACTCGTAATAATCTACACAACTTTTTATAAGTAACTATACATAGTGTCTGATAAAGACACCTGAAGGCCGTACAGATAAGCACATTGGGTTACAAAATATACTTAATCTATAAAAATTTCTTCAATTGATGTCGAACCAAATGTTTTTATTAGGGTGATAAGATTTGGTTGTCTGTACAAGACTTACCTACACTTTTAATCGGGTGATGGAATTAAAATTAGGGTGTCACACAGGGTTGTCATTTTGGTCCCATCGTCTATAAGTTAATTTAGTTGTTGAAAGTTGATGGAATTAAAATTAGGGTGTCACACAGGGTTGTAATTTTGGTCCCATCTTCTATAAGTTAATTAGTTGTTGAAAGTGTAATTTTTCAATGAAAACGTCCTTGTTGTTGTAGACTCCAGATCTACGTTATCTTTTGTAATTATTATCTCTAACAATAACAATTATTATTATCTTTACTGTTGCCTAGAGCATTATTATTTAAGTGGCCTGTTGTTTAGTTAAGAGCCTGATATTTGCTTGAGAGTTTTATCTGGTTGCATAAATTACATTGTACTGTAGTCAAATGTACACCGAAAAGTAGTTTTTATCCCGAAGCCCTCATAATAGGTAACACGAATAAAACCCGTTTACGATAAGATCATCAAAATAATTTACTTACTTACTACGCTGGCTCAACGATCCAAAGTGGGTCTTGGCCTCCGACGTTAAAGTTCGCCATTTTTACGGTCCTGTGCCAATTCCGCCCAATCGTACACGTTAAGTGCTTTGAGGTCTTTGGCGACTTCGTCCCTCCAGCGGTATCTTAGACGACCCACAGGACGAAAATAAGCAAAATGAAAATCAGCTGCTCCATACACTATTGCCTCGTGAATATTCTCTTTTGCATGAAATGGCTGATTTTGATTATTTTTTTACTAGCGGCCCGCCCTCACTTCGTTTCGGGAAAGTAGTTCCACTGTCTATCAATAGATGGCGCTGGGAGTGAATTACATTTCGCAAGTGTTTTGTGTTTTCAGTTTACCTATAAGCTCTAACGTGGACTATGAGATTATCCTCTTTATAAATAGTATAGATATAGATAGAAGAAGAAGAAGATAGATGTTGAGGACAATCAAGATGACCTCACTCCGCCTGATTGTAAGTGGCCGTGAGATCCATTGAGGTTGACAGGCAAAAAAGAACAAACTAATTACCTATTGAGTCTGTCATCCTCACCCTGAAGTCCTGCTCAGATGCCGTTTCACGCCCCGCCTAAAAAACCCAGGATTGTAAGAAGGAACACACATGAACGGTTCATAATGACCGTGGGCCTAGGAGACGATCTCTAAAAGAAAGCGGAGGACACAATAGATCTTATTGGTCGCAGTGTCCACTCGGTCAGAACGCTTCCGAACTTACAAATAAAAACACATGAACTGGAAGGGCATTCCATGATTTGATAGCTCAGGGCAGGAATGAAGATTTTGCTTTTTGATTATCTAACATGCTATTAAGAGGGCTGCGAGATTAAAACAACTAAAATCATCATAAACAATCCTAGCCTATGTTACTCTCCATCCTTTCAACTATCTCCACGTAAAAATCACGTCAATTCGTCGCTCCGTTTGCCGTGAAAGAAAGACAAACATACAGACAGACACACTTTCCCATTTATAATTGGTATGGATTATGGATAGCACGTTCAATTTAGTTTTTGAAAATAAAAATCCAATGTTTCCAGTACATAATTACGCGTGAACATCAAACTGTTAAAAATAACCTAACTGGCGCACTCAGAGACGTTAATTAAAATTTAAAACTTAATTGTAACTGAAAAATATTGACCTTTAATTTAATAGCCATATTGGCCATAGAGACTATCCATACCTAAGATAATGAGCATAAAGGTTAAATGATGTCTCTGAGTACGGTACGCGGATTAACTTAACGAGAAATATACAAACTATGTACTACCTAAATACAAGTATAACAAAAACATAAAATTACAAAGAAAAGCTTAACAATATCGCAAAAAATATTTGTAGAAAGATTTCTGTCGTTTGTTTGATATCAAAATGATGTCATACGTGACTATGGCATAAAGATTAGACATTCAACATATTTACTTACCTACATGTGTAATTCAAAGACTTTATGTTGTACAGTTTTGATAAGACTTTTATATGATAGTAGGGTAAAGGTGGGATAGATGCTCAAATTTTCCAACCTCTACAGGGTGTATCTGTAAACATTTACATCCCTTTAACCACGTGTTCTATCAACCATTCTGAACAACATTTGTTCAACAACTTTTCCGAATTCTTCGAAAAATTTTGGTACTTCCCATACAAAATGACCAAGTCACGTGACCGACTTTGTATGGAAAGATGAAATTTTTTATGCAAATTTTCAAAAGTCATAGAACAAAATTTGTTTAGAATGGTTGGTAGAACACGTGGTTAAAGGCATGGTATGTTCGTATATAAAATGTGCCTTGCAAAACAAAGGGGATAAATCGATACCTACTTACTTATAGTAAATCTGTAGAGAGGTCAATTCTGTACATGAAATACCTATATGTTCAAAATAATTATCAGGTGGTGATTAGTGATCGATACTTCAATAAATGCAATCAGTAAAATGTGTGTCTGTCTGTTCGTTATGGAAACAAATACTACGCGACGGTATTAGACGAAACTTGGTACAATTATTGTTCATAGTTTACTCCTGGGCATATAGTATACTTTTCATCACGTTACAATAAATAGGAGCAGAGCAGTTAAGGGAAATGTTGGGAAAGTGGGAGAAGTTACTCCATTTTTTAAGCTTCCATTGCGTATGTAGCCTTAATGGTTAAAGCTACATAGAAATCGTGTGTAATGGAAATGTTCTACATACAATTTTATAAAAAACTAGTGGCCCGCCCTCACTTCGCTTCGGGACCGTAATTCAGAAACGAACCAATAGATGGCGCTGTATCCAATTACATCGCGCAAGCGTTTCGTGTTTCCGTTTACCTATAAGCCTTGTCATTGTCTATAGAAGTTATCTCTTTATAAATGGTATAGAAGATAGATATCCTACAACATCATCTCATACCTATCTATCTTTTATGGTTGATTCACAACATTACTTGCAACTACCCGAAAGGCTAAGCTTTCTTATTGTAAGTATTTGTTTACCCTTACGTTTATTACTCTCACCCTACCTAATATTGGCCAATAGATGGCGCTCAGCGTTGTTTACATCGCGTCGGCGTTTTGGTCTTTTTCTGATACGTTATAGTCTAAGATCCGTAGAACATCGACCTTCACCGAGCTGATAATCGAATGAAATATCCTTTATGACAAATTTTATATACTAGAAAATATATTAAAAATAGGTTTGCTAAAAAAATCCTGGACAGACTATTTTTAATTAATTTTTTAAAAATAATATTTAACTAAATTTAATATTTAATAAAATTTTCATTCTTACTTAAAGTATAAAACGTATAGAATGTGCCGCCAATTTTTTTATTATCATTTCAAGTGAAGGTAAACTGCCATCGACATACCTGTTTATACCTGACAACCGAGTTCTCTGTCCAGGTAAATAATAGACAACCCAATGGCGGCACATTATATACGTTTTATACTTTAAGTAAGAATGAAAATTTTCTTATTATCTTAATGTTGCAAAATTTAGTTAAATATTTTATTTTTAAAAAATTAATTAAAAATAGTCTGTCCAGGATTTTTTTTAGCAAACCTATTTTTAATATATTTTCTAGTATATAAAATTTGTCATAAAGGATATTTCATTCGATTATCAGCTCGGTGAAGGTCGATGTTCTACGGATCTTCTACTATTATAAGTCTTTGGGTTATCTAAAGAAGCTATTCTTTTATAAATGGTATAGATTAACATTTAATTGTTGCAGGTCGAGTATGTGTGCCCTCCTCAGATTCAGTAAGATGCCAAAACATGAACAGAGATGGCAGCCAAGTCGCCTGCGAGCTCACGGACACAAGGTAAGTTCAATATGTCTCCATCATCATCCCAGCGTCAATTTGGTCGACCCATCGCCCTTTTGGCCGCTCGATAATCTCTCATTATCTCCTAATCATTTTTATTAAATTAAGGCTGAAGGTAAAAGTGACGATGAGGTCTAGGATGGCCCTTTTTTGCCTAGAAGATATTTAAGACATTAAAGAACTTATTAACCGCTTTTCCAGGGTGGAGTGCGCATCTAAACTGTCAAGGAATGCCGCTGATGTGGGCATGTTCTCTGAGGAGGAGCTGCTCCTCCTAGGCCAGATGCCCAGCAACACTGACCTGAGGGTCGTTGGCTTCCATCAGGGACGCGAACAGACAGGGTGAGTGGTACCTTCCAAAATCTGTGACATTGAGAAATTAACCAAAAGTTGTACCTTCCAAAATCTTTGGCATTGAGAACCAAATAACTCATGCACTTTTGGCCCCACCCGGGAATCGAATACAGGGTTCCGAACCACAGCAATCGCTTTAAAATACAACCCACTAGCCATTGCACTTCCTACCCAGATAACAATTTTAACTTGAAACTGACTTGCGATAGGTTTGATGTATCAAACATGAAGCTTTGTCTCAAATTTGCCGTGGCAAGTGTATCAACTTGAGGCGAGGTTAAATCAAACTTTCTAGTTCCGAAGCAACAAACTTGCTAGAAAATTATTCTATAAAGTGTATGCAAGTTTGACATAACAAAGTTTGGAGGCCAATCGGGGGGGAAGGGGATAAAATAAAAGGTTAGCAGCGCACTTGTTACATGTGTTCATCATAGACGGCGGCAATTGCTTACCACCAGGTGATCCGCCTGCTCGTCTGCTACCTATCATATAAAAAAACCTTATCTCAGTTCTCCCAAGCAGGGCGCAGTGGCAGACGTCCCCGAGTGACGCTCTACAACAGTCACGATTGCAATAAAGAATCCATGACTCATATTATTCTCAAATTAGACTTCTGGTAGTCATTGTTTGGAAAAAAATCTCGTCATCGCGATGTAGAAAATAACCACCGCACCGCGCCCGACCGCACAAATAACTTGGTAATCCAGTACAAATACATAGCATTACAATTTTATATTTGCGGTTGTCGCCTTTCTTGAAGAACAACACGAGTATCTTTGAAGGACCACATCAGAAATGATGTAATCCGACAAAAAACCAGAGTCACCGACATAGCCCACCGAATTAGCAAACTGAAGTGGCAGTGGGCTGGTCACATTAGCCGCAGAACTGACAACCGTTGGAGCCATAAGGTCCTTGAGTGGAGACCGCGACTCGGCAAACGTAGTGTTGGACGCCCTGCTACAAGATGGGATGACGACATTCGAAGGCTGGCTGGAGTGAGCTGGATGAGAGTGGCCGAAAATCGGGAGCGGTGGCGTGCATTAGGGGAGACCTATGTCCAGCAGTGGACGAACGTGGGTTGCTGATGATGATTTGGGGTTTGCTTTGCTAAACAAAATGCACAGAGTTCGTTTCGTTCCCTGAACCGCACAAATAACTTGGTAATCTAGTACAAATACATAGCATTACAATTTTATATTTGCGGTCGAACTTTGCTTCAAAATTATCAAAGCCTTGAAACATCATACCTTAATCAACAAGCTTACAGCAAATTTTGTCATAAACTTGATTTTTCATGTTTGACGTGACAATCTAAAAATCAAGTTTGCGGCAAGCTCGCTTGCTATCATGCAGTCATAATAATGTTCGTAATTATAATGAGTAAATTATTATAGCCCTGCATGGGATGAGGTCCATTGGTCCACGTTTATTGACTGAAATGATGATGATGATGATGGGATGAGGTGATCCGTTATCAATCTTTAGAAACTATTGACGACCTTGATGGCGCAGTGGCTAAGCTGTTCGCCCGAAGTGCAAAAGGTCCCGGATTTGATTTCCGATCAAGTTAATTTAGGAAACCTGATTTTCTAAGTTTTCTTGGGTTTGGATGTTCTGGGTAGACGCACCCAGTTACTTAACTATCGACATCTGGTACTCATAGTACAGGGATTGCCCTAGTCTGAGACCAAGATTGGTGATTGTCTGGCGCATTTATTGATTAACAGAATAATTTCATTTTACAGAGGAGGTCGCGTTTGAGTCAGTGGTAGTGGTTGCTAGCAACCACGCTGGAGGGTTTGAGGGTCTCCGCGGTGGCCGGTACTGCCACCCTGGCTTCGGTGTTGCTGACGTCCGCTGGTCTCCCAGAGTGCTGAGGGCTTTTGAAGTTGCTGTGAGTAGTCTTTAGTTTTGAGGGTAAACAAAGAAGCACCCCCCTTCTTTGTTTAAGGTGGTAAGTTCCTCGTGGGAGCCGCTGTTTTTGGTATACCAAAACATTTTTTTGCTATCAATCCTATAATCATTTGAGAAAAATGTATTTACCACGGATGAGGTAACAGTTATGTCAACTATAATAGCCAACTTACTTACTTGGTGGCACAACGACCCAAAATGAGTCTTGGCCTCCGATATGAGATGCCGGCATTGGTCTCGGTCTTGTACAGCTTGTCATCAATCTCCTGCTTCCAATTCTTGCAGGCAAGCCAGCCCATCCCGCCAGCGATAGCATGGGCGGTCTACCTACTGGCCGACGACCAGTAGGTTGCCCAAGATATTATGCCCTCTTGGCGTCGCAATCTGATGCTATTCTTATAACGTGGCCGAGCCACCGGAGTCTATGTGTCTTCGTTTCTCTCATTACGTTAGAGTCCGCCATCAGCTTTTCAATTTCGGCATTTTTTAGGATGCTCCAACTGCCATCTGCTTCTTGTTTAGGACTGTTTTTTAATAGCCAACACATTTTATTATTTCTATCTTAGGCTGCGCGCACAGACAGATGCGAAGGCGACACTGGCAGGAGGACCTCTGAGGAGCTGGAGGTGGAAGCTCTCAATAACTTCTTCTCAGCTGCTTGCAGGCCCGGGCCCTGGAGCGCTAACGCCACCCTCGACATTATGCTGAGTAAGTACTACTTACATACCTTTTTTATTTGATAGGTGGCACTAGCAGACGGGTCACTGATTGTAAGCAATGGTGGCCTATCAAGAATTCCAAGAAAGAGTACGTCTGAACAACAGTTTGTTTTATGATATAGGGGGCATACAGGTATCTGTGGACATTTACATCCCTTTAACCACGTGTTCTAAAAGTCGGTCACGTAACTTGGTCATTTTGTATGGGGACCCGAAATTTTTTTCGAAGAATTTAGAAAAGTTGATGAACAAATGTTGTTCAGAATGGTTGATAGTATCAACGAATTTTCAAAAGTCATAGAACAAATGTTGTTCAGAATGGTTGGTAGAATACGTGGTTAGAGGGATGTAAATGTTCACAGATCTATACACCCTGTATAATCAGACGGATCACCTGATGGTAAGCGAATACCGCCGCTCCTGGACACCCGTGACACAAGTGCGCTGCCGAAGGAATACGCTCACTTTTAGAAGGTTTGCAGCAACAGAGTAAACTTTTGTTCAAAAAAGTCTCCGGAAAATCTTCGGCAGCGTCAGGGCGCTGTCAGGTTTCATTCCTAAAGCGCATGGTCCTGAGTTTCATCAGCTTCTCCACAGGGACATACAGGTGACTCACTGAGAGTTATCGCGTGCAGTCTGCTGTTAACGTCTGAACAACACAGGTCCCTCCACCAGCCCATGGTCCTTCCTACCGTCTCGGCATACGGACCGAATCTTGAGAGACGCTCACCAGGTACTTGCTAAGGGCTCTTTCCCCGGTGCGTTTCTTCACTCCCTACAAAGTCTGAGTCTTTAGCCCATCTCAATGTCACTTCTCCCCAAATGGGGCGTGAAACACCACAGCACAAGCGACTCGCGCTCGGGCAGTTCCACATCAATCGAACTCCTTCCTAATGTAAAGCCTTTTGTGTGCAAACGCACGCAACCGTCGAAAACCTTCTGCAGAGTTGACCATCTCTTGATGGTATACTGGTCCTATCTTGTTCCTGTTCCAGTCATTCAGCATCTGTTGCCGTTCCTCTTCTTACAGCTGACATTCCCACAGCGCATGGTCCCGAGTTTCATCAGCTTCTCCACAGGGACATACAGGTGACTCACTGAGAGCCATCGCGTGCAGTCTGCTGTTAAAACTCCCATGTCCCGTTAGTATTTGTGACACGTCTGAACAACAACCCACCACCTTCCATGGCCATACCAACACAACGGTTATACTGGCCGAATCGAGGGAGATGTGCGTGGATATTGCGTGTGCTAGGCACTTTGCACTCCACCGCGCCACAATTCTTGACTCCCTACAAGTTGTAATCTCTATCCTTGTCCCTATGATTGCGATTCTCCCCCTTCTGGGGCCGCAGACGCCACATTACAGGTGGCGCCATCTGGCGCCGAGCAGCCCGGGTCGTTTCTCCTCCTGTGCCAGCCGTGCGCGAATTCTCGCAGCCTGGCAAAGATCGCTTCCGACGAAACCAAGTCGGGGTACCAAACCGGTCCAAATTCGTCAACGACAATCCCTTCCAACGTCTGAACAACAGTAGGAAACATTCAGAAATGTTCTTTTTCCACCAGAGAGCAGCTTTCCCAACCTCTGCTCCCTCTGCACGGCCCCGGGCACCTGCGCCGGGTACTCCACGAGCATGACCATCAACGTCGGCAACGTGCAGAACTCCAACCGACACATCCAGGCTCTGGAGTGCATGAGGACCAACGGGACTGTTGCTTATGTAGCTTGGCAGCACGTTAGGGAGTACTTCACGGTGAGTGAAATGAAAAGTAGAGTAGAGTATACTCTGATTCATAATCATGTAAACTTGAAAAGTAAATGACAAGTTTCTATGCATTTTGGCATTTTGCATGTGTCAAATTGAATGATAATGTATGGGGATGACACATTGACATCTGTCAGTTTACTTTACATAATTATGAATCAGAGTATAGCGTAGAGTAGAATTGAGTACAACAGAGTACTATAGAGCAGAGTACAGTAGAGACTCTACAGTCTCACTCTAGAGTATAAGAAAGTATCACTGTAAGGCAAAAGGCTTCCATTATAGAAATCGTCGTAAAAAGTTGTGAGATCCATGTTTTGCAAAGTCGGTTATTCATTTATTGACTTGGTAATCGCATTTTAACAACCGAATCAATATTATGTATTAGTTGTAACATAGTAGGTAGGTATATTGTGTTTTAAAAAAATATTATTTTCGATAATTTTTAAAACCAATTCTTGGATTATCAATATACATCTCTCCACCAATTTTCGTGGCAATCGGTGCAGAAACGGCGGAGAACGAGCCAGGACAGACGGACAGACAGACATGACGAAACTATAAGGTTTCCTAGTAGACTACGGAACCCTAAAATTCAAGCTTCTAGGTTTATCCACAACGAAGTTATAGGAGGTCGAAAATGGCCTGAGTTTTTTGCTCGACTTGGCAGAAGAAACTGGAATCTCCAGAAACTGCAATCTCATACACCAGAATTTAAAAATACTTAAGTTATCGCCAATTTTTCTTCCAGATCCGCAACCCTGACGCCATGACCAGCTTCTCTCTGCTCTGTGAGAACGGAACCCTCGCCGCGCTGACTCCCGAATCGCTGAGCAGTCCCTCCTCCCTTGCGCCCTCGTCAGACAGCCCTGGAGGGCCATCGTCACTACTGCGTGAGTATAACAATCATCATCAGTTGCAGTCTACTGCTGGACACAGGTCTCCTCAAAACTTCGCTTAGATGTAAAAGAAGAAATCCTCTAATCGATATTCGGCTACATACAATTTTAAGGATCAGGCACAATAGCAGGATATACTAATGCTTGCTCAGCTCAAGTATATGCGTAAATACAGGTGCACTCTGAGCTTTACTCTCCTAATTCGATGGTACACGACACCAGTGTGACTCGAACCGAAGAAAGAAAGAGAGACCAACGGCTACACGTACTTTCCGAGGCATGGGGGTACAGTATTACAGACTACGGGCTGGCACTGAGAAGTTCTTAACAGAAAAACTCCGGCACAAACTTAGGTTAAGAAGTTGGTCCTGCGCCCTCTTCTGTCGTTTCACTCTCTCCTCCTTCCTCCTCCTAAGATTCCTCTTAAGAGAGTGCACCTGTACTGCGCACACACTAGAGCAGTTATAGTCCTGCGTGGCTGGATCGTTAACAGTGGCCGCCGTAGCCGAATCTCGGTTGGAGGATTTCTTTTTTATTAGAGATTTTTACGTATATTATGTTAATGTTGCTAATCTTGTTATAGAGCAAGAGCCGAGTCTTTAGCTGGCAACCTTCGCACCTGGTGGCCCCAGGCCGCGGACCCAGGCGGCAACACTTGGGAGTCCAGCCTGTTCGGCGTGCTGGCAGGCGGCAGCAACGCCAGGGTCTTCTTCGAGGAGACACCCGTCACGCCACTGGACTACACTTCTAGATGTGAGTTCTTTATTCAATTCAATTAAAATTCAAGGCAATTGCTTACCATCAGGTGATCCGCCTGCTCGTCTGCTACCTGTTACATAAAAAAATGTGGAACTGCCCGAGCGCGAGTCGCTTGTGCAGTGGTGTTTCACGCCCCATTTGGGGAGAAGTGACATTGAGACACAGACACAGACTTTGTAGGGAGTGCTGGCAGGCGGCAGCAACGCTAGGGTCTTCTTCGAAGAGACACCCGTCACGCCACTGGACTACACTTCTAGATGTGAGTTTATTCAAGTTGTGGTTTCGATGGTTGCATGCGTTTGCACACAAAAGGCTTAACATTAGGAAGGATCTTGATTCATGTATTTAATTGTGCGAGCGAGAGCGGCTCGACCGGGAGTGATACCACGGCCATACAGAAAACCGTCGTGAAGCAGCCCCTGCGCTGTGTTTCGCCCCGTGTGATGAGTGAGATTACCGGAGGCCCAATTGGGCGAAAAGGGGCTTAAGGTTTAAGGTTGACAGCGCATTTGAGACTACTGGTGTTACAGTAGCCTTACCATGAGTTTGAAATACTATCCTCGCTATCGAAAACTACGCTTTGTCTTTTTCATTGTGATGCATTTGAAAGAGACAGAGCAATAGTTTACGTTATGTCAGTTTTAGATGTCAAGTCATGGTAACGCTACAATAGCACTACCATGAGTTTGACATACTATCCTCGCTATCGAAAACTATCGCTTTGTCTTTTTCATTGTGATGCATTTGAAAGAGACAGAGCAATAGTTTACGTTATGTCAGTTTTAGATGTCAAGTCATGGTAACGCTACAATAGCACTACCATGAGTTTGAAATACTATCCTCGCTATCGAAAACTATCGCTTTGTCTTTTTCATTGTGATGCATTTGAAAGAGACAGAGCAATAGTTTACGTTATGTCAGTTTTAGATGTCAAGTCATGGTAACGCTACAGTAGCACTACCATGAGTTTGAAATACTATCCTCGCTATCGAAAACTATCGCTTTGTTTCTTTCAATGTGATGCATTTGAAAGTGACAGAGAAATAGTTTACGTTATGTCAGTTTTAGATGTCAAGTCATAGTAACGCTACAAGTATCTATGGGCGGCGGCAACCGTTTACCATCACGTGATCCGTCTGCTCTTCTGCCACCTATCAGTAAAAAAAAAGTGAACACATCTCTTTCTTTCCAGTCCGCACCATCCCGAGCATCGACTCCACGGCCAGCTGCCTCCCAGCGCGCCGCTGGTGCACCCTCTCCGCCGCAGAACAGAACAAATGCAACTGGATCCGCACCGCTGCCTACTCTCTAGGTCTTCAGCCGGCGATCTCCTGCCAGCAGAGGGCGAACGAGTTCGATTGTTTGAGAGATATTCAGGAGTCCAGGGTGGACTTCTTCTCGTTGGACAGCCATTATGGATACTTGGCTAGGCGGTAAGTCATCAAAGTAACACATTTTGGTAGATTTAGGTCTGGCTAGCTACGTATTCCAGGGGGTCTACTCCGCCAAACGATATCGAATTATTCGTAACGATACGTCAGTTCATACAAAAACCCTACTCTAACACAGCTTAAAATACGAATAATTGAATTTGACAGCTTCACAAACGACAAATCTCCATATCTCGAGCAAAGATTTTACACTATGGTCACCTTATTAGAGTAGGACGCCAATCAAGTTAAAGATATCTCACGAGGCTCGAATGCAAGTAATGAGTACGCCATCTAGTTCTTATATCCAATATCTTTGATCTGGAGACGATACTCTTAACGATACCATCAGAGACGTCGTCGGAATGTTCGTCGATTTGACGTTTGTGAAGCTGTCAAATTCAATTGTATTTGTATTTTAAGCTGTGTTAGAGTAGGGTTTTTGTATGACCTGACGTATCGTTACGAATAATTCGATATCGTTTGGCGGAGTAGACCCCCTGTATTCTATAGCTCGGTATAGCCTTACAGGCAACTGATTAAATTAATTCGGCCTGTTAAGAGGATATCAAGGACTCCGAGGTGGACGTCGTTTCCTGTCCTTACGACGATATCGATATTTTTAAAAACTTTGCATCCCTAGTGATATTTTTAAGTACATTGTCTGTACTTACTGCTTGACGTTTCGGCTACGTTGCAGCAGCCGTGGTCACAAGCGAACTGGCGGTGATAATATTATCACAAATGTTAGGGTGTCCCGAAGATTCGCTGCCGGGCCCTAGCAGACGCGCCGTGCACCGCCAGTTCGCTTGTGACCACGGCTGCTGCAACGTAGCCGAAACGTCAAGCAGTAGTACAGACAATGTACTTAAAAATAACGTCGCGTTAATTCCCGGTTTAATACTCTATAGACACCTTGTAATACGTTTTTCTCTGCAGCCGCTACCGCCTGTCTCCAGTGAAGATGGTTCAGAACATCCGTGGCTCCACGTCGAGACTGGCGGCGCTGGTGAAGGAAAGTTCCATCGGTAACATCACGCGCTTCGGCAACCTGAAGGACGGCGTGGCCTGCTTCCCAGAGTACGGGAGTCTTGGTGAGTTATAAATATCCATACTAATCCATACTTCCCATACTAATATTATAAATGCGAAAGTAACTCTGTCTGTCTGTCTGTCTGTCTGTCTGTCTGTCTGTTACTCTTTCACGCCAAAACTACTCAACCGATTTAAATGAAATTTGTATACAGATAATCTAGACCCTGAGAAAGAACATAGGCTACTTTTTATTGCGAAAAGGGGTTGTAAGGGTTTGAAAAGGGGGGTAAAAAGTTACTTTTCACCGCGGGACGAAGTCGCGGGCGGCCGCTAGTAAAATATAAATAAATAAATAAATTGAGACAACATCACATACATTGTCCTAGTCCCAAACTAAGGTTTTCCCTTGTACTATGGAAACCAGAAACAACGAAGGAACTACAGACACCCAGACCCAATACAAATATCTGTTTCATCAACAAACATTTGTGTTGGTGCGGGAATCGAACCCGCGACCCTTGCGTCTCAACCGGCGTTCAAACCATTGCGCCAAATGGGTCGTCAAAAGTTGGAATGTAATTGTAGAAAGCAAACAAGCAGGTGGTTCGTCATTATTCCGGTAGATGGCACTATTCATATTTACATCGCGCAAGCAATGTTCCATCGGTAGGTAACATAACGCGCTTCGGCAACCTGAAGGACGGCGTGGCTTGCTTCCCCGAGTACGGGAGTCTTGGTGAGTTGGAATGTAATTGTAGAAAGCAAACAAGCAGGTGGTTCGACATTATTCCGGTAGATGGCACTATTGATATTTACATCGCGCAAGAACTTTGTGACCGGAATAATGACCTCAACAGTATAAAATAAACAGCGAGACATCCGCTGGCCGCCACTGAGTAGGTACGGAGTTTTTTTTTAATGCTATAGGTGGAAGACGAGAAGACAAATCACCTGACGGTAAGCGATTACCGCCGCCCATGTACACCTGCAACACCAGTGGTCGACATTATGACTATCAGGTAACATTAGTTAACGAAGTTAACTGTGAAGAAAGGAATACTAGAAACTGTTGGAGAGAAGCACGCTGCGGGGCATGGATGGGCCGAATCGACCGGAGTGATACCACTGCCCTCGACAGAAAACCGGCGTGAAGCAGCTCCTATGCTTGTGTTTCGGTCGAATGTGAGTGAGAGGTAGCCGGAAGGCCAACTCGGGGGTGAATGGGATGAAAGGTTGGCAGCGCACTTGTAACTTCCATTGGTGTAGTGTTGTGCAAGTGTACCATTTGTCGTAGGCAATTGACCTAGGGTTACCATCAGGGTGATCGCTGCCTGCTCGCCTGCTACCTATCACATAAAAAAAGAAGAGAAAATATGCGCCTGGAAGGCATTGCAATTTGGAATAGAGAGGGTCAGAAATTTTTTAAATGTCTATTATTTCCAGCGTACGTGGCGTTCCTCCGTACAGCGCACCAGCGCGGCGTGATCAGCGCCACCGAGTGCAACTACGCGCGCGCTGTTGGCGAGTTCTTCAGCAGCGCCTGTGCTCCTGGGGCTACTAGCTCCTCACACTCGATTGTGGACAACTCGGTAAGTTTCATCATCAGCAACCTACGTTCGTCCACTGCTGGACATAGGTCTCCCCTAATGCACGCTACCGCTCCCGATTTTCGGCCACTCTCATCCAGCCCACTCCAGCCAGCCTTCGAATGTCGTCATCCCATCTTGTAGCAGGGCGTCCAACACTACGTTTGCCGAGTCGCGGTCTCCACTCAAGGACCTTATGGCTCCAACGGTTGTCAGTTCTGCGGCTAATGTGACCAGCCCACTGCCACTTCAGTTTGCTAATTCGGTGGGTTATGTCGGTGACTCTGGTTCTCTGTCGGATTACATCATTTCTGATGCGGTCCTTCAGAGATACTCCGAGCATAGCCCTTTCCATAGCTCTGTAAGTTTACACTGATGTAATCAGCCACAGTGACATTGAGATGGGACAAAGACACAGACTTTGTAGGGAGTGAAGAAACGCACCGGGGAAAGAGCCCTTAGCAAGTACCTGGTGAGCGTCTCCCAAGATTCGGTCCGTATGCCGAGACGGTAGGAAGGACCATGGGCTGCTGGAGGGACCTAAGCTGTGATGTTATCAGCGCCATGGCAAAAACCAGCCCATCAGTGCATAGTTAACCCCTGGTGCTGCCAGCTCCTCACAATCCATTGTGGACAAATCGGTGAGTTTACACTGATGTTACCAGCGCCATGGCGAAAACCAGCGCACTAACGTAACATGAACCCCTGGAGCTACCAACTCCTCACACTCTATTGTGGACAACTCGGTGAGTTTACACTGACGTCACCAGCGCCATGGGGAAAACCAGCGCACCAGCGTAGCGTGAACCCCTGGAGCCGCTAGCTCCTCATACTCCATTGTAAACAACTCGGTGAGTTTACACTGATGTCACCAGCGCCATGGGGAAAACCAGCGCACCAGCGCGGCGTGATCAGCGCCACCGAGTGCAACTACGCGCGCGCTGTTGGCGAGTTCTTCAGCAGCGCCTGTGCCCCTGGTGCTACCAGCTCCTCACACTCGATTGTGGACAACTCGGTAAGTTTACACTGATGTAATCAGCTACAGTGACATTGAGATGGGACAAAGATACAGACTTTGTAGGGAGTGAAGAAACGCACCGGGGAAAGAGCCCTTAGCAAGTACCTGGTGAGCGTCTCCCAAGATTCGGTCCGTATGCCGAGACGGTAGGAAGGACCATGGGCTGGTGGAAGGGACCTGTGATGTAATCAGCGCCATGGCGAAAACCAGCGCACCAACGTAACATGAACCCCTGGAGCTGCTAGCTCCTTACACTCCATTGTGGACAACTCGGTAAGTTTACACTGATCTAATCAGCTACAGTGACATAGAGATGGAACAAAGACACAGGAAGCTGCTCTCTGGTGGAAAAAGGACATTTCTGAATGTTTCCTACTGTTGTTCAGACGTGTCACAAATACTAACGGGACATGGGAGTTTTAACAGCAGACTGCACGCGATGACTCTCAGTGAGTCACCTGTATGTCCCTGTGAGAAGCTGATGAAACTCGGGACCATGCGCTGTGGAAATGTCAGCTGTATGAAGAGGAACGGCAACAGATGCTGAATGACTGGAACAGGACCAGTATACCAACAAGAGATGGTCAACTCTGCAGAAGGTTTTCGACGGTTGCGTGCGTTTGCACACAAAAGGCTTGACATTATGAAGGAGTTCGATTGATGTGGAACTGCCCGAGCGCGAGTCGCTTGTGCTGTGGTGTTTCACGCCCCATTTGAGGAGAAGTGACATTGAGATGGGACAAAGACACAGACTTTGTAGGGAGTGAAGAAACGCACCGGGGAAAGAGCCCTTAGCAAGTACCTGGTGAGCGTCTCCCAAGATTCGGTCCGTATGCCGAGACGGTAGGAAGGACCATGGGCTGGTGGGAGGGACCTGTGATGTAATCAGCGCCATGGGGAAAACCAGCGCACCAACGTAGCGTGAACCCCTGGAGCTGCTAGCTCCTTACACTCCATTGTGGACAACTCGGTGAGTTTACACTGATGTCACCAGCGCCATGGCGAAAACCAGCGCACCAACGTAACGTGAACCCCTGGAGCTACCAACTCCTCACACTCTATTGTGGACAACTCGGTGAGTTTACACTGACGTCACCAGCGCCATGGGGAAAACCAGCGCACCAGCGTAGCGTGAACCCCTGGAGCCGCTAGCTCCTCATACTCCATTGTAAACAACTCGGTGAGTTTAAACTGATGTCACCAGCGCATTGGAGAAAACCAGCGCACCAGCGCGGCGTGATCAGCGCCACCGAGTGCAACTACGCGCGCGCTGTTGGCGAGTTCTTCAGCAGCGCCTGTGCCCCTGGTGCTACCAGCTCCTCACACTCCATCGTTGATAACTCGGTGAGTTTACACTGATGTAATCAGCTACAGTGACATTGAGATGGGACAAAGACACAGACTTTGTAGGGAGTGAAGAAACGCACCGGGGAAAGAGCCCTTAGCAAGCACCTGGTGAGCGTCTCCCAAGATTCGGTCCGTATGCCGAGACGGTAGGAAGGACCATGGGCTGGTGGGAGGGACCTGTGATGTAATCAGCGCCATGGCAAAAACCAGCCCACCAGTGCAGAGTTAACCCCTGGTGCTGCCAGCTCCTCACAGTCCATTGTCGACAACTCGGTGAATCTAAACAGTCGTCACCAGCGCTATGGAGATATCCAGCGCACCAGCGCGGCGTTATCAGCTGCACCACCAGCTCTTTACGGTTGGTCTACTTACTCGGTTACTCCACGGTCGACAACTTAGTGAGTTTACACTGATGTTACCAGCGCCATGGCGAAAACCAGCGCACCAGCGTAGCGTGAACCCCTGGAGCTACCAGCTCCTCACACTCCATTGTGGACAACTCGGTGAGTTTACACCGATGTTACCAGCGCCATGGAGAAAACCAGCGCACCAGCGCGGCGTTCGCAGCAGCACCACCAGCTCCTTACACTCCATGGTCAATCTAATCCATCTCGGTGAGCTTACACTGACGTCACCAGCGCCACGAAGAAAAAACAGCGCACCAGCGTAGCGTAATCAGCAGCGCTTGCACCCCCGGAGCTACCAGTTCCTCACACTATTCTTGACAACTCTCTGAGCTTACACTGATGTCACCAGCGCCACGGAGAAAAAACAGCGCACCAGAGCGTAGCGTGATCAGTAGCGCCTAATTATAGGCGTCGTCAGCTTGTCCATGTTAAGATTTCGTCAATAATATTCAATTGCACACCCAAGTTCCATCACTGATCAATGTTACTAGTTTTAAACCTGGTTTACGTTTGTTCCAGGACTTCACCCCAGATGTGCTGTGCACAGCTTGCAGGGTCGCGGGAGCACCCATAGATGCTAGTTCCTCAAACTGTGAGTATTATAAATATATAGCTGTTACCCACGACTTCGTCCGCACCCCCCCCCCTTTTAACCCCCCATTCGCAATAAAAAGTAGCCTATCTTTTCAGGGTCTTGACCATCTTTAAACTAAATTTCATTCAAATCCGTTCAGTAGTTTTGGCGTGAAAGAATAACGACAGACAGAGTTACTTTCACATTTATAATACTAGCGGCCGCCCGCGACTTCGTCCGCGTGGAAAAGTAACTTTTTACCCCCCTTTTAACCCCTTACAACCCCCTTTCAGCAATAAAAAGTAGCCTTTGTCCTTTCTCAGGGTCTAGACCATCTGTATACCAAATTTCATTTAAATCCGTTCAGTAGTTTTGACGTGAAAGAGTAACAGACAGACAGACAGACAGAGTTACTTTCGCATTTATAATATTAGTATGGATTAGTTAGGATCCTCCAATCGATATTCGGTACGGCGGCCAATCTTAAAGATCAGCCACGTACGCAATTGCGCTTATTTTTATTATATTGAGGACAATCAAGATGACCTCACTCCGCCTGATGGTAAGCAGCCGTGAGATCCAAATATGCGGTTGACAGGCACAAAAAAACTAGTCTAATTACCCATTGAGCTTAGGAAATTCGCCTATAAATTGGTGTGTTCTTTCAGTCACGTGTGCGTACAATTGGACCAATGCGTTCTACGGTAACAACGGCTCGCTGAACTGCCTGGCAGCGCCGCACACAGACGTGGCCTTCGTCGAGGTCCAGAACATCAGAGGTAAAGTAGAAAAACAAAGTATCAATCAGCCATAACTGTCCCATTGCAGGGCAAAGGCCTCCATCATAGAAATCAAGTCATCGTTACTATGATGGGATTAGGCAAGCGTGGTGACGCTTGCCTAATGCGGTACGGTGTTCACAAACCCGAGGCTCTATATTAATTTGAAAACTTTCGAAACTACACATCAAAGTATACAATACTGTCAATGTTCTTCAATCGACTCTCATCGTACTGTCATAGACATTAGGTTGAATATCAGTAGAGGAAATTTGACAGGTTTTGGTAACCTGAAGTGTGGCTGTACTTCTTTCTCGAGTTTCTCGACCCGAGAATTTAACCCAGGGCTAACATGCGCACCACGAGATAATTTTGTCGACACTCGTATTATGTCGGCGCCAGTTGCTTCTCGCTCACCTGACTGAGCAATGAGCGGGATAGAAGGATGCGCTCTCGCGAACGAGAGTCGACAAAATTTTGTCGCGGTGCGCATGTTAGGCCTACAGGACCGAGATCACGGTTCGGTACGTTGATCTAGCGCTGTCAATTCTGATATATGAATCATAAATCAGAGAAAAACCTGTGCCAGTTACATTTTTAACTCTTCCTTCTAATCTTTCAGCTCAAATGGCAGCCTTAAACCTGAACCACAGCAACTTCCGCATGCTCTGCCAGAACGACTCACTGGCCATCAACGCTGGCTTGGACGACATCTCCGAAGACTGTCTGCTCACCGATGTGGTCGACGCAGAGGTTCTCACTAGGAGGTAAGATGCTCACTAGGATGTTAGGTGCTCACTAGGAGGTTAGGTGCTCACTAGGAAGTTAGGAGCTCAATAATAGGAGGTTAAGTGCTCACTACGGATGTTGCGCCAGAACTAGCAGCTAGTGATGGCTTGCTGCTAGTTCTAGTAGTCTCTACCAAATGCGCCATCAGGCCAGTCAATTTCAATTTAGTCGGGCCTTCTCAACGGCCTCGATGGCGCAGTGGCTAAGGTGTTCGCCCGAAGCGCCAAAGGTCCCGGGTTCGAATCCCGGCCAAGTCAATTAAGAAAACTACATTTTCTAAGTTTTCTTGGGTCTGGGTGGTCTGGGTTGACACCTCCAGTTAATTAACGTCATCTGGTACACATAGTATAGGGGTTGCCCTAGTTTGAGACCAGGTTGATTAGTATGATTGTCTGGCGCATTTATCTTAAATATCTTTTATTTATCTTCTAACCTCTCATTCCTCCACAGAAACGACGCCATATGGAACAGCCTGAACACATTCCTGGACGCCCTGGACGACCAGTTCGGCTACAACGCGCCCGCCGCGGAGCAGCTGATCAACTTCCACCTCTACTCATCCTTCGATGGGAATAACGATCTCTTGTTCAAGGTTGGTCTTTGAAAACAAACAACAATGTGTCAGTTGTACCATCAATCCTTACTTACTCCACTGGCTCAGCGACCCGAAACGAGTCTTGGCCTCCGAAACAAGAGAACGCCACTTCGGTCGATCCTGTACCACTTGTTGCAGTCCTTGGCCTGAAGTTCTCGCAGATCACTCTCGACGACGTCTTTCCAGCGATACCTAGGTCGGCCTACCGGCCTATGTTGTGGCAGTTGTACCATCAATTTTATAACTTAATGGTTTCACTGATACTACAGGGTCTTTTCTTCTTTCACCAACATAGTAGGCTTAAATTGCTTGTCCTATAAACTGTAGTTAGTATTTTGTTGTTGTTTGTAGTATTTTCCCCATTGTGTCAGTAGTACCATTGATTTGTACCATTGATGGTACAACTGACACAACATAGGTATGTTGTACTCAATTGTACAACAATGTGTCAGTCATTCATCAATGGTACATACAACTTAATGGTACTCTGACACTACAGGGTCTTTACTTATTTCACCAACAAAGTAGTCTACCTCTAATAATGAAATCTAATTGTCCCGAGTGTATCACTTGCAGAAACATTATCATCAACAATATCAATATACTTATATAAAGATTAAGAGCCGTGAAAGACTCACGCTTCGGCACGAAGAGGCCGGTTCGAACGGAGTGATACCACGGCTTCACAGAAGACTGGCGTAAGAAGCGCCTGAGCTGTGTGTTATATAGGTGACGAAGTCCCAGGAAATAATAAATATTTTCTATTTAATTGGTTTTATTATAATTAATAACTAGCTCGCTCGCGTACCTACATCGGAAAAGGGAATGAATCACTGCTCTCTAGCCCTATAGATGGCGCTGTTTACAATGCTTGTGCTAGAGAGCCTATTAGAAACATTATAATGGCGGCGTGAAATAGATGGCGCTGTAAACAAGTTTTACGCTGTTTTACACTGTGTTTCGATGAGTGAGTCACAGGTTGGCAGCGTACCTACTTGTGACTCGATTGCCGTTGCAGGTGTGAAACGGGGCGGCGGCAATCGCTTACCATCAGGTGATTCGTCTGCACATCTACCACCTATCACAAAAAAAGATGTTTTTCTGTGAGTTCTACCATCATTCAAGGATAAGAGAGAACTCTTCTTTTTTTTATGTGATAGGTAGCAGGCGAGCAGGCGGATCACCTGATGGTAAGCAATTGCCGCCGCCCATGGACACTTGCAACACCGTGGAGTTACAAGTGCGCTGCCAACCTTTTGTCCCCTCCCCCCCGAGTGGCCCTCCGGTACCCTCACTCACTCGGCGAACACAGCACAGGGGCTGCTTCACGCCGGTTTTCTGTGAGGCAGTTGTATCACTCCGGTCGAGCCGGCCGAGATCTCTTTCATCCCTAAAACTCCAACTTTTTATTCCTCAGGATTCCACCATTGGCCTCACTGAACCCACCACGGAAGCCCCCCACGGCCCTGCAAGGAACTACATCGACCTGTTCACTCACCTGGAGTCCTGTACCAGCTCCGCACCGCCCCCTCTGCAGCCTGGTGTAGGACAACCAGGTCACGCGACAAGAAACCTGGTGTCCGTTGTCACGATGACTCTTATGGGTTTGCTGGCTAGGTTTGTGGTGTACTAGGATTAAACCTTCGCCCCCTTAGTACAAAACAGAGAATAAATATAGATATGGTTTAAAAATTATGCTGTCACTTTTATAAAAGTCATAAATGAGAGTTACAGCATCAGTTTTAATCCAAGTCTAAATTTAAACCATGTTCTGTAATAAGGGAATCGTTATTTTTACTTCAAAATTTTTAAAATATGTTTTGTTCCTATCTAGCGTGTTTTGCTAAGATTGCTAAACAATGGGGGCTATTTAGTTTAACAGCAGTAAGTAACTTAATGGTGGGTGTAGATAGGTATTTAATGTTATCCTGGTTTTATGAATAACAAACATAATATTTGATTACCTACCTATAATTAGTTTGTAAAAAAAAATACAAGTTTTAACCGGTAATAAATGAATAATAACAAGATTTATCATACAATTACGATGATCCTCAGTTGTACAGTGGCCAGCACATCAAGTTACTACAATCTGTCAAATTTCCTCAGTTGATATTGAACCAAAAACGTTTGACATAAAAGTGAGGTTCGATTGAAGAAATTTGACAGATTGTAGTAACTTGATGTGCTGGCCACCGTACCTACAGTTATGACAATATCTAGTGCATTTTTCATACGCGATGGCCGCCATTAAAATCCCACTTTTTAAATCTTTTCGGACAACGCTTTTTGAAGATGGAGTCGACATAGCTACTTTAAATTTAAATCCGAAATTTTATCGACAATCCTTAAATTAAAATTTTAATAATTAAAATTAAAATTAAATGCATGTATCAAACAATTTAATTGTTATGTATGGTTTTAATTTAATAAGTAATTACGTATTTTTGCAAATAAATAAATGTAACAGTGTAGATTGTAAGTTTGTGTCGATTTGTTTTAAATAGGTTTTCCGTGTAGGCAGCCATCTTTTAATTAAAGATGGCGGTAGTATTAACAGAGTACAATTTATATTTTTTGTGATTTAAATAAAAGAAAAGTTTTTTCTAACTTGTAATTTTATTTTTATCTTGCTACCTACTAATTTATTTAGTAATTATCAAGATAGCAACTCCTTACATTTCAGGTCATGTTTGGCCACTTTAGGTTAAAAGGAATAACAATTTATTATACCTCTCCCTTGATTTTGATAATTTTGTCATGAGGTGAAGTCTTTAATAATCAGCGTGAATGCTTTAAATGGGTATATTTATTTGCAAAAGAGTGCTATTTAAGTAATTTGGCATTTTTGAAATTTAAAAAGAAGGGGTGAAAATGTAATATAATACAGTAGAACTCCAATTATCCGAACTTCGACTATCCGAATCGCCGATTATCCGAATCACTTTCAGAAAAAAATTGTCCATAAAAGTCTTAAGTGCGCTATTATTCCTCCCCCCACGAAGCCAGTGTTTGCGCGTTCGCTCACTATTGTCCTTCCCTTATCATGTTTCTTTCATTTAAAAATTAATTTTTCATTTCAATTAATTAAAAAAATAGTGCAATATCAAAACGTAGCTTTTTTTCTCTCCAATGGCAATTTTTTTTTAAAAAACTCCGATTATCCGAATATTTGATTATCCGAATGGGTCCCGGTCCCCATTAATTCGAATAATTGGAGTTCTACTTTAGTTACAAAAAAAATTGTTTTCAACCTCGATGACATGTTCGAAATTCAAAATAAGTATCTTTAATAGCTGTAAAACTATTTTTGACAGCGATTTGGGAATATTGGGGTCACTTCATCAAACACATTCGACACCAAAATAATGTCATTGTAATTATTTTGTGTTTTGTTTGTGATAGAATTATTTTGTACTTTCAGTGTGGAATTGTCTACCTAGACATTAAGGGGCTACACGAATGAAACTAGCACCGCCAACCTATTTACACTGATTGTGGCCAAAATATTATATATTAATATTATATATTATTTGTTGTACATTACTCCTGTTTTAAATAGGTTTTCCGTGTAGGCAGCCATCTTTTAATTAAAGATGGCGGTAGTATTAACAGAGTACAATTTATATTTTTGTGATTTAAATAAAAGAAATGTTTTTTCTAACTTGTAATTTTATTTTTATCTTGCTACCTACTAATTTATTTAGTAATTATCAAGATAGCAACTCCTTACATTTCAGGTCATGTTTGGCCACTTTAGGTTAAAAGGAATAACAATTTATTATACCTCTCCCTTGATTTTGATAATTTTGTCATGAGGCAAATGATTTTAGTTGTTTTTTTTTATGTGATAGGTAGCAGACGAGCAGGCGGATCACCTGATGGTAAGCAATTGCCGCTGCTCATGGACACTTGCAACACCAGTGGAATCACAAGTGCGCTGCCAACCTTTTATCCCTTTCTCTCCCCGGGTGGGCCTCCGGTACCCTCCCTCACTCACTCGGCGAAACACAGACAGGGGTTGCTACACCGCCGGTTTTCTGTGAGTTGTAGTGATTTAAGTTAATTTGGCATTTTTGAAATTTAAAAAGAAGGGGTGAAAATGTAATATAATACAGTAGAACTCCAATTATCCGAACTTCGACTATCCGAATCGCCGATTATCCGAATCACTTTCAGAAAAAAATTGTCCATAAAAGTCTTAAGTGCGCTATTATTCCTCCCCCCACGAAGCCAGTGTTTGCGCGTTCGCTCATTATTGTCCTTCCCTTATCATGTTTCTTTCATTTAAAATTAATTTTTCATTTCAATTAATTAAAAAATAGTGCAATATCAAAACGTAGCTTTTTTTCTCTCCAATGGCAATTTTTTTTTAAAAACTCCGATTATCCGAATATTTGATTATCCGATGGGTCCCGGTCCCCATTAATTCGAATAATTGGAGTTCTACTTTAGTTACAAAAAAAATTGTTTTCAACCTCGATGACACGTTCGAAATTCAAGCAGTAAAACTATTTTTGACAGCGATTTGGAATATTGGGGTCACTTCTCAACACATTCGACACCAAAATAATGTCATTGTAATTATTTTGTGTTTGTTTGTGATAGAATATTTTGTACCTTTGGGACCATCAAGTATTACTTAAGCAGATTTTTTGGGAACTTTAACCCCCCCCCCCCCCCCCCTGTGTCACAAAAATTGGCGATAAATTATACTTTTTTCTTCTGAATTTATCAAAATGTAGCAGAGACAGACCCCCACCCCTCCCCCATCGGTTGCTTACGTATAATTGAATGGTCCCTTTCAGTGTGGAATTGTCTACCTACACATTAACTGAGTATATCGATTTAAGTATGTTACTTGTTCTTGGATAATTAAATTTACGATTTCTTGCAAAGTTCGTGCTGAACCTACTACTGACTTGGTCACTTGGTGAAAAAAATCACAAGGTTATCCAATGGTCATAAAGTTGACTAGGAAGGTGTGTAGCCAGCCCTCATCAGTGGTACTCCCGGGCGTGCAGGGGTCCAGGAACCGTCGGTTCCACGTGCCACTCTCACAGGTCACCCTCGGCACTTCTTCGGTGGAGTTGCTGAGTTCCACCGTGTAGTTGCCCTTCTTGCAGACGGGTTGCACGACTGTTCCGTTTTGCTCGTATTCGTCGCAGATTCTGTGGAAGTTTCATAGTCCATGAAAGCATTCAGAAAGGTTATAAGTCATTAAGGAGTTAATACTTTATGGGGCTCTGTCAATATGTTAAACACCATATTTTGAACCTTATGTGTTGGAGATAAGTTCCAAAAACCAATTAATTGTATCTTACCTACTGCCCATTTAAGGGTTAAATAGTAGTAAATCCCAGGTTTTGCTTTATCAATATTATAAAACATTGCACCTTAAAATACTCCCTTGTGGCACACATAGTAAATTTTACAACTGCTTCCATTTTGCTCGTATTCCTCACAGATTCTGTGGAAGTTCAGACTCCATGAAAGCATTCAGAAAGGTTATTAATCATTAAGGAGTTAAATAGAATCCCTGGTTCTATTATAAAACATTGGACCTAGAATACTCCATTGTGGCACACCAAGTTAGTTTTACAACTATTCCATTTTGCTCGTATTCGTCGTACACAAGTGCGCTGCCACCCCTTAACCCATTTTCCTCTCTTGGGCTCTCCCACGGCATAGGTACCTAAGAAGAAGGATTTTTTTTATTAATTTACTTGCCTGTAGCCTTTGTCAAAACCTTCAGGGATGGGGCAGGGTGTCTTCGCGATGCTGCCACCTCCAGTGTACTTGTAGCAGACAGAGGGAGGGGGAGGCACTATGCAGCGGTATTCTACATCTTCCTCTTTTGGCAGTTCGCAGAAACCTGCAAAACATAAATACATGTTAATAAAATATAAATTGAATAAAAGTTATGATAGCAAGGACAGCTCCAGCTTTTAAAAAGTAGTTTCTTTTTCAATCGATATAATTATTTAGATAGTTTTCTAGTCATTAAAGAGTTAAATAGAATTCCAGGTCATGCTTTATCAATATTTTAAAACATTGGACTTAGAATACTCCCTTGTGGCACACCCAGTAAATTTAAGTAACTGAGTACTTACGTTCACAAACTGGTGATGGCAGGGAATGCGACCAAGGCCAGAAGCCGTTGTAGCAGACGACTCTGTCCCGGCGAATAGGCAGTAAGCTGGAGAAGATACCGTATCCTGGGTCACAGACTTGTCGCAACGTCATGCTATCGAACTCTTGTCCTGGTTCCACGAAGGGTGGGTCCACTAATACGTAGCGGCCGTGCGGGGGATCTGATGGTAACTTGCACCCGCCAATCGTTGGTTTTCTGCAAATTGAATTTATAAGTAAGTATATTTATTATAGAAAAGAGTTCATAATTATTAAATAGGTAATTTTTTTCTCTTTTCATTAGCTCACTTGTACGGTTTTGAAATGGTCAAGTGCAGTTTTTTAAGAGATTAAGGTAATAACAGAAATGATCTTTTTGGACAGGCCATTTTGATGAATGAGAGATTAAATTATTCATCTCTTACGAGGAAAATGACATGCGATTGTAATTTTATTAATACTTAATTAAACTATTGTACCTACACATTTAATTGCAAAATTGCTAGTTGGGTAAATTATTATTTGATTGGGTAATTCCTCTAAACACTTATAAATCAAATAAAATAAACATCTAAAAAATAAATATCAAAAAAATAAATATCTTCCATCCATACTACATAATGTATTGTAAAATAGGAAAGCGTATGTCTGTTTGTTTATCCGTCTTTTACGGCGATACGGAGCGACGAATCGACGAGACGTTTTTAGATAATATTTGTCTTCAAACATTTTATGAACTTACTTGTACACATATTCAGTGGTGGTTTCGACATCGGTTTCGTTTGTCGACTGCGGGTAGGCTGTGGCAATAGTTGCTGAAAATGTAAATATTACTGATTCAATAATAATGGTTTTGTAAAAAAATACATTTTCAGGTAGGTACATACCTAAGTGGCAAAATTTTGTTTATGTAAATTATTGCACTTTTTGCGCGTTCGAATACTTATTTCGTGATAGGATTTATTAGTGTATTCAAACACAATGTATTTTATTTTAGAATAAATGAATTGAATTAAATTAACGCTCAAAAATATGCTCCTTTTGAAGTCAGTAAGAGATTAAATAAATAAAAACAAACTCACCAAAAGCAATGATGATAAATGACGAATACATTTCCATTAATGCACAAAATAGGTAGGTACTATAAAATTAATAAAGATCAATAAGTATTTATTTGATAGTCACGTTAACCGTTCAAATAGTATATTGTATTAATTAATATTTCTCCAATTCGAGCCTATAAAAAAACCTCTAACTCGGAAAGCCCATACAACAAACTGACTTGAGAGATGAACTTGTAAAAAATGCCAACAAAGTTTAGTCGCAAACGGCGAAAAACAGAACTAACGTGTTTTTCTAATAAATTTGACAATCACGCGTAGAATGTGGCGCTCCCCGTGAGTTTATTTTAAGTTGGTCGGGTTGGAGTGTTTTTGTGTAGTGTTTTCCTTATTGTAAATCATCTTGAGAGCGCGCTAAGGTTTTATAATTACTTAAGTTTGGTTTTATATTTCCCGTAGTGAATGATGAACGCATTAGTAATAAAAATGATTTTGGATAAACGGGTTATCTAAGAAAATGGTAGGATTTAGAAGTGTGTAGGTAAATAAGTAGTCCGAAAAAGCACAGGAAAGCAAATTAAAAAATAGATGGATAATTTTTTTTTTATGTGATAGGTAGCAGACGAGCAGGCGGATCACCAGATGGTAAGCAATTGCCGCCGCCCATGAACACATGCAACGAGTGCGCTGCTAACCTTTTATTCCCTTCCCCCCAATGGGCCTCCGGTACCCTCACTCACTCGGCGAAACATAGCACAGGAGCAGTGGTATCACTCCGGTCGAGCCGGCCCATTCATGCCGAAGCCATTCATACATATTTGTTATAGGTAGGTAGGTACTCATATTATAACTAAATGAACTTAACAGCGAAGATGTAAGTTTGTGTCGATTTCATAAATAGCTTTGCGTTAGTATTCCGTTAAGCGGAAGTATTAACAGAGTAGATGAGGTACAATAAAATATTTTTGTGATTTAAATAATAGAAAAGTTTTATCTGATTTGCAATTTTATTTTTTGTAGCATCTACCAATTTTAAAGGCCGGTTTTTTAAATTCGTTACAAGTCTCTTAGTGCGGCAGTAAGCCAGTCACAGAAGGATATCCAAGAGTCTTATAATAGGGTATTTTACGACTTTTTTTTTATTTATTTATTGGAAAGCTTTTTAAGTATGAATCACAGCTCCCTTTTTATTTTTATCCATCATCATTAGTTCCGAAGATATAGAGTTGCAAAGTTTGCCAAATCAGAAAAGGGAGCGATACGCATTAATGACGTCACTAGGCTAGTGCTTCCTACGAGCGCAGTACCAAAATTTTGTTTTAAGAAAGAGACAGGTATATCAAAAGTTTGTTGCTCTATAACTTTCTTGTATCCAAACTTTTTATAAAATATTTCTCAATAATCGTACACTTATACAGTAATTATCGAGTCTAGGTTTCAGATGTCGATATTTTAACGACAGTAAAATACCCTGTTGTCTAAGAAGGCGTGCAGGGGTTCAGGAACCGTCGGTTCCACGTGCCACTCTCACAGGTCACCCTCGGCACTTCTTCGGTGGAGTTGCTGAGTTCCACCGTGTAGTTGCCCTTCTTGCAGAGCGTAGTTGCACGACTGTTCCGTTTTGCTCGTATTCTTCACAGATTCTGTGGAATCAGAGTTCAGAGTTCAGAATCCATGAAAGCATTCAGATAAGTAATCAAATCAAATCATTTATTGCAAGTCATAAATTATAAAACATTTGTACAAAGGTGGTAGGTAGTTCCATTAGAATTATTTATGACGTCCTGCAAGGACATAGCAATATGAGAGGGCTTATCACATACTTTATTAATATTATTTATTGACGCAGTTAACGCGATGCGGTTAATTTTTAAGCACATATTGCTTGCTTGATGGTTCGGCTGCGTTACAGCAGCCGTGGTCACGAGTGGTCTTGAGTCCGCTTTTAACAACGGCTACTTAGTACATTATGTGCTTAAAATAACGTCGCGTTAATTCCCGTCTATGATAATAATAAATAAATAATGCAGCTCGAAAATTTAACGAAGCATTCAGATAAGTAGTTTTCTAGTCATTAGTGAGTTAAATAGAATCCCAGGCAATGCTTTAGCAATATTATAAAACATTGGACCTAGAATACTCCATTGTAGCACACCAAGTAAATTTTACAACAGTTCAGTTTTGCTCGTATTCGTCGTACACAAGTGTGTTTTTTTTTGGTACAGGTAGCAGACGAGCAGGCGGATCACCTGATGGTAAGCAATTGCCGCCGCTCATGGACACTTGCAACACCAGTGGAGTTACAAGTGCGCTGCCAACCTTTTATCCCCTTCCCCCCAAGTGGGCCTCCGGTACCCTCACTCACTCGGCGAAACACAGCACAGGTGCTGCTTCACGCCAGTTTTCTGTGAGGCAGTGGTATCACTCCGGTGGAGCCGTCCCATTCATGCCGAAGCGTGGCTCTCCCACTTTTTGTTGAGATGAATACATTTTTGTTATAAGTAGGTACTTATATTATAACTAAATAAACTTAACAGCGTAGATGTAAGTTTGTGTCGATTTCATAAATAGCTTTGCGTTAGTATTCCGTTAAGCGGAAGTATTAACAGAGTAGATGAGGTACAATAAATATTTTTGTGATTTAAATAATAGAAAAGTTTTATCTGATTTGCAATTTTATTTTTTGTAGCATCTACCAATTTTAAAGGCCGGTTTTTTAAATTCGTTACAAGTCTCTTAGTGCGGCAGTAAGCCAGTCACAGAAGGATATCCAAGAGTCTTATAATAGGGTATTTTACGACTTTTTTTTTATTTATTTATTGGAAAGCTTTTTAAGTATGAATCACAGCTCCCTTTTTATTTTTTATCCATCATCATTAGTTCCGAAGATATAGAGTTGCAAAGTTGCCAATCAGAAAAGGAGAGCGATACGCTATTAATGACGTCACTAGGCTAGTGCTTCCTACAAGCGCAGTACAAAATTTTGTTTAAGAAAGAGACAGGTATATCAAAAGTTTGTTGCTCTATAACTTTCTTGTATCCAAACTTTTTATAAATATTTCTTCAATAATCGTACACTTATACAGTAAATTATCGAGTCTAGGTTTCAGATGTCGATATTTTAACGACAGTAAAATACCCTGTTGTCTAAGAAGGCGTGCAGGGGTCCAGGAACCGTCGGTTCCACGTGCCACTCTCACAGGTCACCCTCGGCACTTCTTCGGTGGAGTTGCTGAGTTCCACCGTGTAGTTGCCCTTCTTGCAGACGGGTTGCACGATTGTTCCGTTTTGCTCGTATTGGTCACAGATTCTGTGGAATCAGAGTTCAGAGTTCAAAATCCATGAAAGCATTTAGATAAGTGAAGTAGAGAAGTATCAGCCTATATACTGTCCCACTGCAGGGCAAAGGCCTCCATCATAGAAATCATGTTATCACTACCATGATGGGATTAGGCTTTATCACCACGCTTGCCTAATGCGGATTGGTGATCACAAACTCGAACTATGTTCGAAAAATTCGTAACATACTTTTGCTCGACCCGGGAATCGAACCCGGGACCCCGAGATCACGACCCGGTACTTAAACCACTAGACCAACGGGGCGTTAGATAAGTAATCAAATCATATCAAATCATTTATTGCAAGTCATAAATTATAAAACATTTGTACAAAGGTGGTAGGTAGTTCCATTAGAATTATTTATGACGTCCTGCAAGGACATAGCAATATGAGAGGGCTTATCACATACTTTATTAATATTATTTATTGACGCAGTTAACGCGATGCGGTTAATTTTTAAGCACATAATTTTATTATTGCTTGCTTGATGGTACGGCTGCGTTACAGCAGCCCTGGTCACGAGTGGTCTAGAGTCCGCTTTTAACAACGGCTACTTAGTACATTATGTGCTTAAAATAACGTCGCGTTAATTCCCGTCTATAATAATAATAAATAAATAATGCAACTCGAAAATTTAAAGAAGCATTCAGTTTTCTAGTCATTAGGGAGTTAAATAGAATCCCAGGTAACACTTTAACAATCTTATAAAACATTGGACCTAGAATACTCCATTGTGGTACACCAAGAAAATTTTACAATGGTTCAGTTTTGCTCGTATTCGTCGTACACAAGTGTGCTGTCACCTTTCAACCCATTTTCTCTCTTGGGCTCTCCCACGGCATACCTAAGAAGAAGGATACATTACGTTACTTACCTGTAGCCTTTGTCAAGACCATCAGGGATGGGGCAGGACTCTTTCCCGATGTTGCCGTTCTCATAGAACCTCCAGCAGAACGAGGGAGGGGGAGGCACTATGCAGCGGTATTCTACATCTTCATCTTTTGGTAGTTCGCAGAAACCTGCAAAACACAAAATAAAATAATGTTTTTAAATAAAATTGAATAAAAATTATGTCAGCAAGGACGGCTGTAGCTTTCAAAAGTAGTTTCTTTTTTTATGCGAAACTAAGGTAATTCTAGTATGGTCATGTTTTTTTAGGTGACAGATGGCTGGCGAGCAGACGGATTACTCGATGGTAAGCAAATGCCGCCGCCCAATAGACACCTGCTACACCAGTGGAGTCTCGAATGCGCTGCCAACCTTTAAACCCCTTTCCTTCATCACCGGACACAGTACTATCACTAGCACAGCGCAGGCGCTACTTCATGCTTTATCAATATTATAAAACATTGGACCTGGAATACTCCCTTGAGGCACACCAAGCAAATTTTACTGAATACTTACGTTCACAAACTGGTGTTAACAAGGAAAACGACCAAGGCCAGTAGCCGAGGTGGCAGCCGACTCGGTCCCGGCGTAAAGGACGTAAGCTGGAGAAGATACCGTATCCTGGGTCACAGATTAGTCGCAACGTCATGCCATCGTACTTCTGTCCTGGTTCCACGATGACTGGGTCCACTAACACGTAGCGGCCGTGCGGGGGATCTGGTGGAAACTTGCACCCGCCGATCGTCGGTTTTCTGCAAATTAAACTTATATTATACTAGGTACTAGTGTAGTTACACACTTCGTTTCGGGACAGTAGTTGTTGTCGGGACGCTGTTTACCAATAGATGCCGCTGGGCGTTGATTTATATCGTGTTTTCGGTTCAGCTATAAGCTTTGTCGTCTTTCGTTTTTCTATTATTATTCACTTTTTTTTTTCATTAGTTCACTAGTGCGATTTTGAATTGAATAAGTGTACCTATAAGAGATAAAGATATTAATAAAAACCGAGGACATTTTGATGAAAGAAAGATTGAATTTAAAATCTCTTACGAGGAAAATGACATGCTATCGTAATTTTACTAATTAACTATGTGTACAAATTTAATTTGCTAAATTGCTAGTTGGGTACACATAAGCAACAGCTATCTAACAGCTATTATCTATACATTACAAATATATTGTAAATAGGAAAGTGTATGTCTGTTTGTTTGTCCTTCTTTTACGGCGAAACGGAGCGACGAATCGACGAGATGTTTTTAGATATTTGTCTTCATACATTGACTTACTTACTTGTTTTCGTTTGTCGACTGCGGGTAGGCTGTAGTAATGGTTGCTGAAAATGTAAATATTGCTGGTTCAATAATAATAGTTTGGTAAAAAAACACATTTTCAGGTAAGTCGGGATTCGATATGGTTTCTATCATAAAAGCGAATCCATTCATCCAAATCTTTCAAAATTCATTAAATTCAAGTCTAGATTATATTTGATACTAGTGGCCTGCCATCACTTCGTTTCGGGAGATCAGTTTCAACCAAGCCAATAGATGGCGCTGTACGTACATGACATTGCGTTAATGAGTAAGTTCTAACAATGTGTTTTATTTTAGAATAAATGAATTTGAATTAATTTAACGCACAAAAATGTGCTCTTTTTGAAGTCGGTTAATGAATAAATAAATAAATAAAAACAAACTCACCAAAAGCAACGATGATCAATGACGAATACATTTCCATTAATGCACAAAATACTATAAAATAAATTTCAATATTTAATTAATACTCATGTTAAACTTCCAAATAGTCTATTATATTTAATTTAATAATTATATTTCACTAATTCTAGCCTTTATAGAATCCTAAGTCGGAAAGTCCATATAACCAACTGACCTGGGAGATAAACTTTTAACAGATGCCAACAAAGTTTAATTGCAAACGGCGAAAATCGGAACTAACGTGTTCTTCTAAAAGAAAATTGACAGTTAGGCGTAGAAAGTGGCGCTCCCGTGAGTTTATTTTTAAGTTGGTCGGGTTGGACTGTTTTTCTGTAGTGTTTTCCTTATTTATTATATTACCTAATAATTAAGTATGTTTGGTTTAATATTATATTTCCTGTAGTGAGTGATGAACGAATTAGTATTAAAATTAGTTTGGATATTAATGAGTTACTTATCTAAGAAAGTGGCAGTAAATAAGTAGTCCGAAAAAGCACAGGAAAGCAAATTAAAAAATAGATGGATAGTCTTTATTGGACCTTGCAAAATATTGACATTTATATTTATTTTATTATTTTTTAATTAATTGAATAATCAATTATTGTGTTATTATGATTTTTTTTTCTTCTTTGTTAATATCATTTAATTAATAATTGAAATGTTTTAATATGCATGAAGACAAATTTGCTTATCGATAGATCGATAAAACATGCGTGTGCAATGTTTAAGTTTAAGACCCAAAATGTACCATGTTTTCTGCAAATAAATTATTATCTTTATCTTATCTTATTAAAATAAAAGTCAATATTTTTACTTAACTGCCAGTAAAGGTAAAATTAGAAAAGAAAATATGAAAAGAAAAGTAAAATATTTATTTGGGCACATAAAAATTACCTACTTAATTAACACGGAGTCATACATTGGAAGACGCGACTTATTATTTGACATTCGGCATTAAAGTAAAAGTACATTGTCTTTATAAGCATGTGACCAAAATGGTTTCCACTCAGCATGTGTCAGCGACGTGTAGAGCCAACGCCAACGCTGAAGTTATTTGATTTATTGTCTTCACAACATTACACACACATTTCACATAGGTAATAGGTACACTACACATCTGCAGTCGTCCGAGGCACTCACTCAGCTGGTCCCACTGAAAACCAGCGTTACGGCCTATGGTCGTGACATAAGCTGAGTGAGGGCCATTTATGCTGGATGCCTCAACACAACACAGCATAATATAAATACACGGCACTGCTGGCCAATGGGGAAGGACAGTTTATTTTTTGTTGTTATTTTTTTTTTTACTAGTGTTTTTTGTTTTCTTGTGTTGTGTCAATTGTCTGTAGCATGTGATATGTGTTGTGGTGTCCAAATTAATAAATGTATTTTCTTTCTTTCTCTTTCTTTCTTTCTTCTTAGCTCTTAGTGTGGCAGTAAGCCAGTCACAGAAGGATATCCAAGAGTCTTATAATTGTCTACGACGGTGTGCAACCAGCCCTTATTGGTGCTCCCGCAGGGGTTCAAGAACCGGCGGTTCCATGTGCTACCCACACAGGTCACCCTCGGCACTTCTTCGGTGGAGCTGCTGAGTTCCACTGTGTACTTGCCCTTCTTGCAGACGGGTTGTACGACTGTTCCGTTTTGCTCGTATTTGTCACAGATTCTGTGGAAACAAGTTATTTTTTTAATTTGTTGCTACTGTCATATTATATAACTAAAAATTTTAAAAAAATAGGCGAAGAAATACAATTTTTTGTTTGCCACGCAAAAAATAAATTTTGCCATGTCGTGGCGCGTCACGAAAAGTAGCTGACTCAGCTAAAGCCACAACTAAAGGAATGTGGTGCCTTCCTGTAGGTCATGGTGCTGGTGTTATGTGAGCCCTGTGATGGTTCACGGACGGCCTAAATACATAAATAAATATGTGAACCTAGTAAATAAATAGGTACCTCGTCGTACTACTGACAGAAGGTAGATAATAAAAACATAAATTATTACTTTTTATAACTATATTTTATTACTTTACTTGCCTGTAGCCCTTGTCAAAACCTTCGGGGATGGGGCAAGCTGTCCTCTCGACTTCGCCTTTGTTATTAAACTTGTAGCAGACCGAGGGAGGGGGAGGCACTATGCAACGGTATTCTACATCTTCATCTTTTGGCAGTTCGCAGAGACCTGCAGAACACAAAATATAAACGTTAAAATATAAATTATAATAGCAAGGATAGCTCCAGCTTTTAAAGAGTAGTTTCCTTTTTTTTAATGATATAAAAGTTCAGTTCAGAATCCATGATATTATTTAGATAGTTTTCTAGTCATTAAAGAGTTAAGTGGAATCCCAGGTCATGCTTTATCAATATTATAAAACATTGAACCTAGAATACTCCCTTGAAGCACTCCAAGTAAATTTGACTGAGTCTACTTACGCTCACAAACAGGTGATGAGTACGTCCAAAGCCAGTTGCCGTTCTCGCAGAAGACTCTGTCCCGGCGAAAAGGAAATACGGTATAGATACCGTATCCTGGGTCACAGACTTGACGCAACGTCATGCTGTTGAACTCTTGTCCTGGTTCCATGAAGGGTGGGTCCTCTAAAACGTAGCGGCCGTGCGGAGGATCTGGGGGTAACTCACACCGGCCACTTGTCGGTTTTCTGCAAAATTTAAATGGTATAGAAAAGAGTTTCCATTACTTCTCTCATATTTTATCTTTCGTTTTTCTAATAATTATGAAGTATTCACTGTTTTTTTCCATTCGTTCACTAGTACGTTTTTGAATTATCTCAGTGTACCTACTTATTTAGAGAGATAAATATTATATATCTTATAACAAATATCCAGGATATTCATCTCTCACGAGGAAAATGACATGCCATTGTACTTTTACTGATAAACTATAAATATGTACGGATTTGATTGGGTAATTGCTAGTTGAATTAGCTACAATGTATGCTATGTTTATATTCGGTAAGCCGTTATATTCCTCTAAGCACTTATTAATAAATGTAAATCAACTAAATAAAAAATATCTGAATGAAATCTTTCATCCATACTAATTTATCCATCTTCTTCTATACTATTTATAAAGAGATAACTTCTATAGACAACGACAAGGCTTATAGGTAAACCGAAAACACGAAACGCTTGCGCGATGTAATTTAGCACAGCGCCATCTATTGGTTCATTTCTGAATTACGGTCCCGAAGCGAAGTGAGGGCGGGCCATTAGTTGTAAATAAGGAAAGTGTATGTGTGTTTTGTTTGTCCTTTTACGGCGAAACGGAGCGACGAATCGACGTTTTTAGATCTTTGTCTTCAAACATTTTACCTACTTACTTGTACACATATTTAGGGGTGGTTTTGACATCGGTTTTCTTTGTCGACTGCGGGTAGGCTGTGGCAATGGTTGCTGAAAATTTTAATATTACTCGTTAAATATTAATGGTTTAGTAAAAAAAAACACATTTTCATGTAAGTAATGAGTAAGTACGTACAGCCACACATCAAAGTATACAAAACTGCACTTTAATCGACTCTCATCTTACTGTCATATACATTAGGTTGAATATCAATTGAGGAAAGACAGGTTGTGGTAACCTGATGTGTGGCTGACTGTACCTATCTATTCATAGACCCAAGACCTTTGGCGAACCTATGAGGCAGGGTCACTACCATTGCGCCATCCAGTCAGTCAATATTTGCATATTAATAATTTTGTCATCAAATCATTAATTATTCCTGACATTTTAATTCATTACATGTCAATTTTCTAATAAGTTTATAATATACTTAAAATTATGTATTGCGCTACTTTGCTTGTTACGAATATTTGCATATTATTCAAAATTCCAAACACAGTGTAGGTATTTAATTTATGAATTACTAGCGGCCGCACGCGACTTCGTCCGCGTGGAAAAGTAACTTTTTACCCCCCTTTTAACCCCTTTCAACCCCCTTTTCGCAATAACAAGTAGCCTATGTCCTTTCTCAGGGTCTAGATCATCTGTATACCAAATTTCATTTAAATCCGTTCAGTAGTTTTGGCGTGAAAGAGTAATAGACAGACAGACAGACAGACAGACAGAGTTACTTTCGCATTTATACTATTAGTACCTAAGTACCTATGGATATCTATTAAGGCACAAAAAAATAACTCCTTTTTATAAGTCGCTTAATGAAAGTGGTTGAATAATATTAATAAAAATAAACTCACCAAAAGCAACGAAGACCAATAACGAATACATGTCCATTAATTAATTCACAAAATACTATAAATTAAATGTTATTATTTAATAGATAGTCGTGCTAACCTTTCAAATGGTATATTGTATTTAATCCATATTTTTATAATTTGAGCCTTTTATAAACTTAGCTCGGACCGTCCATATACAACAATGGGGCCAAGAGATAAACTTCACTGAGCAAGTAATCACTACGTTTTAAGAGACGGGACTCTGTAGTAAAAAAGAAAACAATAAATACTGTATGAAACACATGACCTCGGTCAGTGCCAACCTAACAAACCTAACTAAAACTTTGACAAAACAATGTTGCCAACATGACCCAAAAATAGGGACGGGCGTTATCGATAAAATGATATCGATAACCCCTGTAATTTTTTAAAGTAAAAAATGATGTTAAAAAAATATTTTATTTTTTATTTAAAACATACATTATAGATATATAATCCGTTTTTAAATTATCTGCCGCCGTTTCCTGGGTAGGTAAAACGTAGGTGTTTGTTAATGTTAAAGGTTCTGTAACAAACATAAAAATTAAGTTTTGTAAAATGTCTGAAATATTAAAGTATTTAAATCAAAATTTAAACAAGTCGATGAACGTACTCGGGCTGCACGCTCTTGTTCTTATTCAATTATCTGAAGCCGTTTTCTGGGTAGGCAATACGTAGATGTGTCAGTGTTGAAGGTTCTGTAAAAACATAAAAAATATATTTTATAATGTCCAAAACAATCCTTTTAAACATTGCCAAGTCGTCTTTGCCTGTTATTTTTACCCATTGTTTGCACCTACAAAGTAAAATAATAGCACATCAATAAGTACAGACGGCGACACGTCGAGTAACCCTTGTTGATCTTTGGACCGTCCTTACACTGCATGCGGGGGAGGGGAAGGGATAACTTAACCAGAATAGACGGCCGACTGTACTACCATTAATGCAAAAACTACTCTTTCATAATTGTGACAGCTCAGTCGCTAAATTGATTTTAATGGAATTAGATACAGAGGAGATTTAAAGAGGGAATTTGCTAAAATCCCTTTCATCCATCTTTATATGAATCACACATACAAAAAATATTGATCGATAAGTACTTAGTCGATGAAATATTTCACTGCACTAGTGTTTATGTAAAATTTATTCATACATTTTACATTTGAAAATATGTCCTGAAACACAATAAATTATCAATAAATACACCTTTATTGATCCTTATTAATTCATAAAATGTACTAGGGCAATTTCGCCAAAATGTCTACCAGCGCACTTTTAGGGTGTCCCTTGTATAAAAGTTGCAGTAACTACTGTTGGTGTTGAGATAGAGGTGACAAGATATTAAGAAATAGTTCTTCGCGAGTCCAGCTTTCTTATTAACTTAAATTTTAATGTGAAACGTAATACGAAGTCATAAAATTGAAGCCCGAAATGCGGCCTTTTACCACTGGCAGTACTGTCCCCTTTCCAGAATCTGACCAATGATAAACTATTTCTGTGCAATTTAGTTCCATAATACAAATTCTTCTGTTTTTTTATATTGTAGACTAGTTGTACTTTCAAGCATAAAAAGGTCATAGTATGTTTTAATACAAATATATAATAAAAAATATGTTTAAATCTTGTCCCTGAATTTCTGTTATTAGGACATGTCCATACACCGTGACCGTAATGTAAACCCTTTTATACTGATTATTTTCTACTATTCACCGAATTTTGCTTCAAAATAGCAACACCAAGTCGAATGTAATACCAGCAGCCGTTTTAAATTGTCAGTGTCATTCATTGTATTCAAATTTTAAGAGTGGTTGGACCGGTAACGGTATTTTTTGGAATTTTCACCTACTACTGACCGGTAAGTATTTCAGTTATTTTAATAGATTAATGTTATGTTAGCTTAATAGCAATAGTATTTTCACATGGTGAATTTACTTCTGGTTTTCGGTTAACTAAAACCATTTTATCTAATACTCACATTTTAGATTATGATAAAAAAACCGAGAAAACATATGTGACCGTTACGTCCTGACCATTACCAAACGAATGGTAACGTAGAATAGGACTAAAGTAAGTAACGGTAAGGACAGCCTAAACATATGTGCACACTGTAGAAGTTTTACTATTAATAACTTTATTGATTTTACTAGAATTTTTCCGCAGTTGATATTGGAACTGAGAATTTGTGTGGTAAGTGCTTGGGAGACAGCGATGATGGTACTTCGGCTTGCTTTTAGTGTTATTTTTAATTTAATATGATTTGCTGATGTGTTTAACTACAATAAGTATTTTTATTATTACAGATACAGATTGAACGAACTAGTCTCGATAGAATGTGTCTTAATAGCGTAAGTTGGAGGACTATAAACAGTAAAAAAATATTTTATTTATAACATTGAGTTTTATTTAATCAGTATGAAGTCGACTTTATTAAGTCAGGACGGTTACTAGTTGGTCAGGTATACGTGACTGTCCCTTGAATTATTTTATACAATTGTGATGTTTTAATCCCGGATCTTAAATTTTATGAATTGTTCTCATTATACTTTGAACACAAATACATTCAAGTTAAGATTAAAATGGTAATCCTAATTCTATCAGTAGTTGTTTACTTGATATTTAAAAGTTCAGTATTCTGTTTTTTAAACAAGTAACGGTTATGACATTTTTTATCAATTATTAAGGCACTATTTCACACACAACTGATTGTGAGAGTGAAATTGCAATAACAGTACAATTAATTAACCAATAGAGATAAAAAAGAGACAATCCTAAGTTTAGTTTTCTTTTAGGAGCAGTTTATTCTTTGGTAACGGTCATGACCAAAATCGTTATCAGAGGAACTATTTCTCTTATTATTCATGAAAATAAGGGTTATAATGTAAAACAAAGGCCTTTCTAGTAAAATTTGATATATTTATTACTCGTTTGATAAAATAATGATTTAATATATTCAAAACAAAATTATGAAATAATTTTCAACGGTAGGTAGCATTTGAAAAAAAAATGCCCACTAACCGAGCTTCATCCAGGGGAAATTGAGCCATTAATGCCCGTTTTTTGTTTCCCACCCGATTTGTTTTAAGTCCATAAATCTCGCATAAAATCCCTGGCGTTTCTGTTTAAATGTAAAACACTGCAAAAATTTACAGATTGCGTTTGAAAACTACGCGAATTACAATGAAATAAATAGCTAAAATTATAATTTAAAATCAGATAAAAAAACCGTCAAGTAATCTGACTGACAGACAGATAACATTGACTGATGTTAAAATGGCCGCTGTGACTGTATTAAACGGCTAAAATGAAAGAGTGAGAGATGTCATAGTAACTATCTAATGTGCAGTTACTTTCCTATTTTGACGGGTTTGGTTGCCATTAAAACTCACGTGAGTTTCATATTACCGGTGGTGTTGTACCTGAGTTTCGTGAGACTGATAAACTTATAAAAAATGCAAACAAAGTCTAAATAGCAAACGGCGAAAAACGGAACTAAAGTTCTTGTATCAAATCTGTGAGAAGTTGACAGTTACGCATAGAATGTGGCGCCTCCCTTAAGTTTATTTTTAAGTTGGTTGGGTTGGAGTGTTTTTATATCTTGTTTTTCTTATTATTAAATTATCTGGAAAGCATGCTAAGATTTATATTAATGTCTGGTTTATCATTATATTTCCTGTAGGGAGTAATGAACGCATATTCTACTTATAATAAATCTGTAAAGATGTACCTAGTGTACGTGTAATAATATTTTCTAAATAACTATCAGGGGGTCAGTCATGCAATCAGTAAATAAACTAGGATATTCATTTACTTTCAATTTATCTACTGTCAGTTTTAGAAAAATAAAACATTAGAAAAGAGTTTTCAATATGTAACTTACTTATTTATCCATTTTTTAGGGTTCCGTAGCCAAAATGGCAAAAAACGGAACCCTTATAGTTTCGTCATGTCCGTCTGTCCGTCTGTCCGTCTGTCCGTCTGTCCGTCTGTCACAGCCGATTTACTCGAAAACTATAAGTACTACAGTGATGAAATTTGATGGGAATATGTGTTGTATGAACCGCTACAAAAATATGACACTAAATAGTAAAAAAAAGAATTGGGGGTGGGGCCCCCCATACATGTAACTGAGGGATGAAATTTTTTTTTTCGATGTACATACCCGTGTGGGGTATCAATGGAAAGGTCTTTTAAAATGATATAAAGTTTTCTAAAAAACATTTTTCTTAAAGTGAACGGTTTTTGAGATATCAGCTCTCAAAGTCGTAAAAAGTATGTCCCCCCCCCCTCTATTTTTATAACTACGGGGTATAAAATTCTAAAAAAATAGAGGTGATGCATGCTAATTAACTCTTTCAACGATTTTTGGTTTGATCAAAGTATCTCTTATAGTTTTTGAGATAGGTTATTATATTTGCTGCTACGGAACCCTTTGTGCGCGAGCCCGACTCGCACTTGGCCGGTTTTTTTCCAGTGATGCTGGCTTGTAATCGTGGAAAAATTTTACGAAGCAGCCATTTAAAAATAAATTAACCATTTTCTTTTCACGACTGTCAGTGTCAAATCTATAAAAATGTGCCAGTGTTTTATAACTATTTTTTCAACAAAGAGTTTGTAACTTAGTTTATTAGATTCAACAAAATAACTTCTTTTAATCTATTCCATAGTGGATTCCATTTTAAGATCTCCAATATTCGGTCACTGCACTCTTGAAGTGTCCTGCCGGACTGGCCCAACTGGTTTTTAAGTTTATTTAATATACAAATAAAAGATTTCACACCTGGATTTTTGTTTTTTTTTTATGGACTTGTGGAGCGCGGTGAAAACGCGGTGATGTCAAATTCTAGACTTTTAAAAAAGTTCGATAAATGTATCTATATCAAAGACTTTAATTTCAAGTCTTTGGTAGATACATTTACCGAACTTTTCTCTTTCTAATGTACACTTATCGTCCTGCTGTCTTCCGTATCAAGCTATATCTTCTATCTTCTATTTTATTTTATACTATATATAAAGAGATAACGTCTATAGACAACGAGAAGGCTTATAGGTAAACCGAAAACACGAACCGCTTGCGCGATGTAATTGACACAGCGCCATCTGTTGGTTCATTTCTGAATTACGGTCCCGAAGCGAAGTGAGGACGGACCACTAGTACATAAATAAATTGAGACAACATCACATAGGTACATTGTCCTGGTCCCAAACTTGTGCTATGGAAACCAGAAACAACGATGGTACCACAAACACCCAGACCCAACACAAATACCCGTTCCATCAATAAATATTTTGTGTTGGTGCGGCAATCGAACCCGCGACCCTTGCGTCAACCGGCGCTCACACCACTGCACACTGTGCTAAACGGGAAACGGGTATATTGAAAAAAAACTGTAGTATATTTTCCTTTTCGGCATAATAATTTTATTTAAGTACTAGTGGCCCGCCCTCACTTCGCTTCGGGACCGTAATTCAAAAATGAACCAATAGATGGCGCTGTGCTCAATTACATCGCGCCAGCGTTTCGTGTTTTCGGTTTGCCTATAAGCCTTGTCGTTGTCTATAGAAGTTATCTCTTTATAAATAGTATAGGAGATAGTAGATTTTATTTTCTTTATTGAGGAAAAAATGCATCTGTTACATTTTTATGATATAGTATGTAGGTGGCAGACGAGCCGACGGATCACCTGATGGTAAGCGATTACCGCCGCCAATGGTGTCACAAGTGCGCTGCTTACCTTTTAACCCCCCTTCCCTTGGATTGGGCCTCCGGTAAAATGCATCAAGTATATCATAATTATAGCATCAAGAAAGTCATGTAATTAATCGATGGCGCCACTGCCGTTTACGTCATAGAGTATGGTAGCCCCATTGGTTATAATACTATCATTAGCAACCCACGCTCGTCCACAGCTGGACATAGGTCTCCCCCAATGCACGCCACCCCTCCCGATTTTCGGCCACTCTCATCCAGCTCACTCCAGCCAGCCTTCGAATGTCGTCATCCCATCTTGTAGCAGGGCGTCCAACACTACGTTTGCCGAGTCGCGGTCTCCACTCAAGGACTTTATGACTCCAACGGTTGTCAGTTTTGCGGCTAATGTGACCAGCGCACTGCCACTTCAGTTTGCTAATTCGGTGGGCTATGTCGGTGCCTCTGGTTCTCTGTCGATAATACTATGAAACTCCGTAATAGTTTATCAATAATAAATTTCACGACTTTATCAACAGAGTAAAATAGTAAAATAACTTAAGGGGCTACACGAATGAAACTAGCGCCGCCAACCTATTTACACTGATTGTGGCGAAAATATGATACTTTTGAAGGAAAATAAAACATTACAGACTTAGATCCAAGTAAATCGAATTTTTCGAGATGCAAAACAATATTTTTTACACGTGACAAGTAACAATAAAGTTCATTATTGCTAAAAACGGCCACTTTTAGCAATAATGAACTTTATTGTTACTTGTCGCGTGTTTTATATATTGTATTGCATCTTGAAAATTCAATTTACTTTTATCTAAGTCTGTAATGTTTTGCTTTCTTAAAATATATCGTATTTTCGCCACAATCAGTGTAAATAGGTTGGGGGCGCTAGTTTCATTCGTATAGCCCCTTAATTATCACTAAATGGACACTTTGTCTGTTCTTTTATGCCTGTCAAACTAATAAACTCGGCGTCAAAAAAATCGCACATCTGCGTAGTTTTCATACTAACGCGCTCATATCACGGCTTCGTATATAAAAAAGTAAAACATTTGATTGCAATATTTTTTACGTAACATGGTTTTTATATGCTCGTCTGTTAATGATGCTTCTTAATTAGGCGTGAAAACTTCCTAATTTTCCCAAAAACATAAAAAGTAAATCAATGTTCTTGTCCCATACAATGTTCTATGGAGCTGAAAAACTGATTTACTTTTTAATTTTTTGGACGAATCAAGTAAATTCCATGGATGATGAAAATGTTGGATTAAAGACGAGCATATATTGGTAATGTTACCTTAAAAATATTGTAATAAAATGTTTTACTTTTTAATATACGAAGCTGTGATATAAGCGCGTTAGTATGAAAACTACGCAGATGTGCGATTTATTTTGACGCCGAGAGTATGTACTATGAAACTCCGTAATAGTTTGTCAAGAATAAATTCCACGGCTTTATTGACAGAGTAAAATAGTAACACTAAATGGACACTTTGTTCTTTTGTGCCTGTCAATCTCATATTTGGATCTCACGGCCGCTTACCATCAGGCGGAGTGGGGTCATCTTGATTGTCCTCAATAAAAAAATAACACATCTGCAATTCCAATTTTCCCACTGCTAATTATTAAATAAACATGGCCGAAGAGGCAAAATCCTCAGCTAACTAATTTAAAACTAAAAAACGACATGACCTCCCATTTTGAATTTATAATTTATCATGCAGAGTCCATAATTAAATACAACTTCATACAAGGAAAAGTTGCAGCGAACTGGTTGGTCAAACAAACTTAGTATTTGCGGAAATGTCGCCATGAGCAGTCTTCTGAGACTCACTTAAACAATAATCAAAACATATTGAGTTTCGTTTTTAATTTGGTGACTATTTTAGTGATTGAGTGACTCCATTAAGTGATTAGCCATCTGTGATTTGGGATTCATTGAATCACTGACTTAACTTATACAAAAATAATCAAAACATTAAAGAAAAACATTATTATTGAGTTTCGTTTTTAGTTTGGTGTCTAATTTAGTGATTGAGTGACTCATCAAGTGATTAGTGATCTATTTTGGGATTAATTGAATCACTGACTTACTTCTAAAAACATAATCAGAACATTTGAAACGTTATTGAGTATAATTTTTGTTACATTTAGAGCCTCGCTCACCACCTCCGAGTAAAGTGTCAAGTAATTTACTCATTATAGTGGTGGTGGTAGGTAATTTACTCATTATTTTGTCAATTATAGTGGGTTCGGAGAAAATTGGCCCCTGGTATTTGTATTGAAAAAAATATTTAAATTAAACTAGGCCGCGGACCAGGGGCCAATTTTTTCCGAACCCACTATAATTGACAAGTAAATTACTTGACACCTTACTCGAAGGTGGTGAATGAGGCCCTAATGACTATTTTAGTGATTGAGCTATTGAGTGACTGTTTAATTTCTTTAATCGAGTCTCATCTTACTGTCATACACATTAGGTTGAATATCAATTGAGGAAATTTGACAGGTTGGTAACCTGATGTGCGGCTGACTGTACATTAAGTTACCCAAACATTATGGACTTCTTCAGTGATTTAAGAGTGACTCAAATATTGACTCAAGTGAAAATAATTAAAAATGCTTAGTTGTTTGATGTTGAAAGTGTGTCAGCAACTTAAGTGACGTTTTAAGTGACTAAGTGAGGAGTTTTTCTGTGAAAATGTATATTTTGACTTTAGTACTTATAATTGGTAAGTGACATGATATTGTTTCGACTTTCCGTATTAGAGGTAATTCTATATCTATCTTCTTCTTCTATCTTCTTCTATATCCATACCCATACTACTTCTAAAGAGATAACTTCAATAGACAACGACAAGGCTTATAGGTATACCGAAAACACGAAACGCTTGCGCGATGTAATTATACACAGCGCCATCTATTGGTTCATTTTGGAGTTCCTGTCCCAAAGCGAAGTGAGGGCGGGCCATTAGTCATAATAAATGCGCCAGACAATCACACCAATCAACTGGTCTCAAACTAGGGCAACCCCTGTACTATGAGTACCTACCAGATGACGATAATTTACTGGGGGCTTCAACCCAAAACATCCAGACCCAAGACAACTTAGTAGAATGTCTTCTCTGTTCTAGTCTTATTCCTGTTTAAAACACATACTAATTATTACTGGAATAAATTTGATTTAATTGTTTTTAAACACCTACTTCCATCAAGCATTGTCCTGTTAGTTCATGCAAAAACGAGTTGTTGGACAACAAACAACTTAATTGTCCCGTGGCAGGCCTGTCCCATTCCGCGTGTTGGTTTCGAACTTGCAAGTACATGCGGCGGCCCCTCCGGAGGGGCTAATCAGTAGGAAATCAGTAGGAAAATTTTAACTGTGGGAGAGCCACGCTTCGGCATGAATGGGCAGGCTCGACCGGTGTGATACCACTGCCTCACAGAAAACCGGCGTGAAGCAGCCCCTGTGCTGTGTTTCGCCGAGTGAGTGAGGATACCGGAGGCCCACCCGGGGGAAGGGGATAAAATGTTGGCAGCACATTTGTCACTTCACTGGTGTAGCAAGTGTCCATGAGCGGCGGCGATTGCTTACCATCAGGTGATCCGCCTCGTCGTCTGCTATCTATCACATAAAAAAAAAAATCACGAGCGAGCGGCGACACATGCGCGACAGTTGCTTGCGATAGAAAGAGAACGCACTTCTTAAGTATTCTGTGACCGTGGCCACCAATTTATCGAACCTACTTCCCATTTAGAATGCTCATATTTATCCACTGACCTGCTCGTATCCTCACAGAAAACCGGCGAGAAGCAGTGCATGCGCTGTGTTTCGCTGCGTGAGTGAGGGTACCGGCCCAATCCAGGAAAAGGGGGGTTATAAGGTAAGCAACGCACTTGTGACACCACTGGTGTTACAGGTGTCCATGGGCGGCGGTAAACGTTTACCATCAGGTGATCCGTCGGCTCGACTGCCACCTAAATCATAAAAAAAATACGGCCTTGATGGCGCAGTGGCTAAGGTGATCGCCCGAAGCGCAAAAGGTCCCGGGTGCGATTCCTGGTCAAGTCAATTTAGGAAAATACGTTTTCTGTTTTCTTGGGTCTGGGTGTTGGGTTGGGTAGTTAATTATCGTCACCTGATACTCATAGTTGGGTTGCCCTAGTTTGAGTCCAAGTTGACTGGTGTGATTGTCTGGCGCATTTATTTTATGTATTTACTAAAAAATATTCATTGCTTAAGTATCAGTAATAAATGGGTACAAGGATCTTAATACTAGAACAATGTAGTTTACACTCGATACCTTTAGCAGGCGTGGCAATTTAAGTTATTTCAGGTGGTATACCTACCCCTTCCGGCCGCATTGGCAACCAAGTTTGACAACCAGTTGCCGAAGAAGAACTGACGTTCTTGCTGCTCAACCAGTTGCCAAAAACGATAGGTTTTTCTTTTTTCACATCTGCCTGGTTGTGAAACTCGCAGTTGCCAAAAAAGAACTAACTTTCTCAATACTCAACCCGTAGCCAAATCCCCTAAAAGATTAAATTTATCCTACATTAAATTCCTTTTTTTCATAGTTTTTTTAAATTTACCAATACCAATAGTCTAGAACTAATAAGATATTTGCAGTTGTGCATCTATTTGACTAGGCGAGTTTTATTTTAAATAATAATCTATAATATAAAAATGAATCGCAAAATGTGTTGGTAACCGCATAACTCAACAACGCCTGGACCAATTTGACTTTTTTTAAAATGTTCGTTGAAGTTCAAGGATGGTTTTAACGACGAGAAAAATTAGAATTACTTTTCCACGCGGACGAAGTCGCGGGCGGCCGATAGTGTTTAATAATTATTGTCAATTATTTGGAATAGCCTTAATGTTTTAAATAACAGCAATTACTTTCGTAATGCTGTATAGCAAAAAGTATGACTGAGGGTACCGTATCCCAGTCGTAATGTATGAGATGTTGCCCAATAAATGGGTGTTTGTGGTATCGCTAGTACATTTCATTGAGTCTTTATACAGATCCGGAAAACCAAATACTTGTGCGTTGTAAATAAATATAGTGACATCTATTAGATACAAAGAGAACTAAATACTTACAATCAAGTGGGCTCAGCAAAGCATGTGCTTTAGCTAAGAGTAGCTTGCATTTTATAGGGTTAACGATAGATGGCAGAGTATACCAAAGTATGATAAGGGGTTTGTTAAAAATTCAATTGGAGCTACTAGGGTAAACAACCGAGACAGTGATTGCCCACTTAAGAAAATGATGCAAAGTTTTATTTCAATTAAATCCTTTATTTTAACAATTGGGTAGCAGTGTGCGACTTTTATATACCATTGGTAGTTTAGCTTTGAGATAAGTTAGCAACAATTCAAATATCTAAAGAATATTTTGTAAATATAACGTTTTGCAAAAAAAATCTTAAAATTTGTTCTAAAAATTCAGTGATTGCCCACCCCCTCTAAATACTAAATGGAATGTTTTTATACCATGATAACTGCTTCAAATGATACATCAAAGCTTTAACTAGCTCGTTGTTTAACTTTCACATTCAAAAAAATAAATAAAAGTGACACAATCATTAAAACTACTAAGTGTATCCGATTCTCCTAAGGAATTCGAGTTTTTTGAAGAGACGAACACCTGCTGTGGAGAAACAGCCATTATAATATATATTTTTTTAAATGTTGACAAATTTCTTATTTAGAATTCTGCTAAAGAGTACTCTAGTGTTATTTAACGGATTGTATTCAAAACTACTCCTTTGAAAATAAGTTAAAATCTACGTTAACCTTAAACCTGGCAATCACTGTAGGGGAAGGTGAGGTATAATGATCCCCTTAAGGGAAAAACTTAACTGTGACTAAAGTTGAAGGCAAAATCGCAAGATTTCTATTGTTGGAGGTAGTGAATTTACTTAACTTTGTAACTACATACTTATTTTTTATTATATGCATGCAGTTTTTTTTCTATTAGAGGTTTTTGTGAAAGTCTAGTAAAGGATCATTTTATACACCCCTATGTATAAAATGATCCCAGGGGTTCGGGTAAAATAATCCCAGGGATAATTTTGTACATAAGTTAATAAATATCAGGAAAAGAAAACACTCAGATGTTTATTTTAATCAAATATGTATTCTTCATAACAATTAAAGTAAGTAAGCTACACAACTTTTACAGTCTTCTAGTTTCATTAGAGATCTTTTTTTTTTGTAATTCTTTTTTTGTAATCTACTATTCAATCAACAAAACTAAATATTAGATATTGCAACAAACTTCTAAAAAGTTTGCAAAAATAACAATATATCTAGTCTAGCAATAGGTAAACAAATACCTATTGCTAGACTAGATATATTCTTATATACTTCTTCTAAATAAAAAAAAAACAGAAATAATATTATCCTTATCATAAAAAATCTTCATTTAAATTTTAATTATTATATTTTATTTATTTTGGCGATTAGTTTTACGTATATAAAATCTTGGCATGATCTGTAAAACAAAAAATACTATTGGGTAAAATGATTCCAGGGATCATTTTAAACACACAGAAAGGGATCATTTCGCCCCAAACATCAAAATCCAAGATATAGATCAAAACATAACCTTCAAATACCGCGTGCGGTGATCGAACGTTGCTTAAATATTAGCTAATTGCTATTATTACCCGCAAATAAAACAACATTTCAATAAACACGAACTTGTAAAAAGTAATGAAAGTTAAAAAACAGGCTTACGTTAGATTACAGCCACACTTTTTGATTTTTTTTAAATAAAATCACGCCAAGCGTTCACACCGCCATGAGACTTGGAGAGGGAATTGGTAGGGGTGCGGGGAATATGTTTCATACGCTTTTGGATAGATAGCACTAGTTGTCTCGGATTTACGACGGGGGATCATTTGACCTACAGGGATCGTATTACCTCACCTTCCCCTACCCTGGGCAATCACTGTCTCGGTTCCCCTACCTAGTCTGTTTTTAAAAATAAATTAGTGACAGATGGAATTTATTTTTAATTTGTAGATACTATTTTTGCGGCCAGGACAGAAAAAACTGAGACTCCTTAGTCCTTACCGATTTTGATAAAATGGTATTTTAACTTCTTTGTACTGCAACTGATCGCAAAGGCCTTCTTTTGCTAAATAATAAAACTAAAATGACAGGGAACAACTTTCGGCGGGAATTTTATTTTTGAGTCTGTGGTTGTGGTTGGCGGCAAATATTTCTATTTATTTTGTAAATCTAAAGAAATTCTTTTGTATTTCAGCAACCGCAGTATCGCCTCTTACTTTAATTGGACTTGGAAATTCTACATGCAGGTAAGTAATTTGCTGTTCAGTAACTAATGAAGTGCGATAAAGATCTTTTGTTGCGAAAAAATTGTTAAAATAAATGGTTATAAATTTTGTTTGATAATAATTAATGACCCTATACAGGGTGTATCTGTAAACATTTACATCCCTTTAACTACGTGTTCTATCAACCTTTCTGAACAACATTTGTTATATGACTTTTGAAAATTCGCATAAACAAATTCCATCTTCCCATACAAAGTCGATCACGTGACTTGGTCATTTTGTATGGGGGTCGAAATTTTTTTTGATGAATTTCGTAAAGTTGTTGAACAAATGTTGTTCAGAAAGGTTGATAGAACACGTGGTTAAAGGGATGTAAATGTTTACAGATACACCCTGTATATACGAGTAGGTACATCTATTTAGAAAATTGGCACGTTTGTACGTAAAGAAAGGTTCACTATCCCTGCCTTAAGACATTAATCGGCAGTGGCGCCATCAATTAATTTCAAATTTTATTGACAAATATTGGTAGCAATCGGAAATAATAACACACCAAGATAATAATGATGTCGAGCCTTTCTATATAATATCATAATATAGGTACTTTAATTATACCTAATTTTTTTTATATTATTTATCAGAATGAAAGTTGTACTACGTAAGATCATAATCTGAAAATAGTGACTATACCTCACAGAAAACCGGCGCGGCGGCGTGCCGACCCCTGTGCTGTGTTTCGCCGAGTGAGTGAGGGTACCGGAGGCCCACCCGGGGGGAAGGGGATAAAAGGTTGGCAGCGCACTTGTAACTCCACTGGTGTTGCAAATGTCCATGAGCGGCGGCAATTGCTTACCATCAGGTGATCCGCCTGCTCATCTGCTACCTATCACATAAAAAAAACAAAAAAAAATACCTACCGAGTTTCTGGCTGGATCCTTCTTCTCGGTAGAAATCGACCTTCCGAATCAGCGGATGAAACTAACAAGTAACAATAAATACAATAATGTTAATTATTGCTAAAAACGGCCACTTTTAGCAAAATTGATATTATTGTTACTTGTCACGTGTTAGAAATATTGTATTGCATCTTGAAAAATCCAATTTACTTGGATCTAAGTCTGTAATGTTTTATTTCCTTGAAAAATATCATATTTTCGCCACAATCAGTGTAAATAGGTTGGCGGCGCTAGTTTCATTCGTATAGCCCCTTCATATCTGATAGTCATAAATGTTCTGTATAGACTGAGTAAAGAATATTTATGTAATTTAATATTCCATATTTCTTACGGTTTTCTTTTTTTCTTCTCTCCAGTTCAAGTTACTCAGAGTTCCGGTGTTCGGACGGAAGTTGCGTCAACGTCACATCTGTCTGTGATGGTGTTGACGACTGCAATGACAGCAGCGATGAGGCTTCTTGCGACAGCGATGCGTAAGTATAAGCCCATTCATACCGAAGCATGGCTTTCCCTCCAAAAAATATTTGGAGGGAGAGCCATGCTTCGGCATGAATGGGCCGACTGGAGTAACACGGCCTCACAGAAGAACGGCCTGAGGCAGTGTGCTCCCTGTGTCAGTGAGGGTGCTGGAGTTTTTGTAAAAAAATAAAACGTTTTTGGCTTAACATGCGCACCACGACAAAATTTTGTTGACTCTCGTTTGCGAGAGCGCATTCTTCTATCCCGCTCATTGCTCAGTCAGGTGAGCGAGACGCAACTTGCGCCGACACAATACGAGTGTCGAAAAATTATCTCGTGGTGCGCATGTCGCACAATACGAGTGTCGAAAAATTATCTCGTGGTGCGCATGTTAGCCCGGCTGAAGGTATCGATATTATTATAGAAAACGTAGGTGTACCAAATTACCAATATCCATAAGCTCTGTCGTCGTCCACAGAAATCCACTAGAGGTTGACCACATAAACGAGGATCCACTACATCGGTGGAAGAGGCAGATCAGAGGCTGCAGGTAAGAAACTAACTTGCTATAATATTAATAGAAGTCCTCCAATAAATGAAACATACCAATAATAAGTACCTACTGAACAACAATTTGTTCCATGACATTAGGAAAACCGCAAAAAAAATGGCTGATGACATTACGGACACAGACAGACGGACGGACAGACTTGACGAATCTATAAGAGTTCCGTTTTTTGCCATTTGGCTACGGAACCCTAAAAATAACGCCACGTGGGTCTAGTGGTCCCTGATCTCTGGGTCTCGGGTTTCATTCTTGGATTGAAAAAAAGTACTTACTTGTCTAGAATTTATTGAACATACCTATTTATCTCTGCTGGGTACTGTAGAATGAAATGAATAAAAAAAAATCTTATTTCTGATCACCGGATCGCATTAGGCAAATGTGGTGTTGTAGCCAATTCTGTGGTTGTGTGGTCCTAAACTTCGTTGTGGATAAAACTAGAAGATTGAATTTTCAGTAACCATGCAGGCATTGTAAAGACACGGTATATTTCAACTACACTATGTTCTATCAACCATTCTGAACGACGTTTTGTTCTATGACTTTTGAAAATTCGCATAAAAAATTTTCATCTTTCCATACAAAGTCGGTCACGTGAGTTGGACTATTTTGTATGGGGAGTGGATTTTTTTTATAAGAATTTGGTAAAGTTGTTGAACAAATGTTGTTCAGAATTGTTGATGGAATACGTGGTTAAAGGGATGTATGTTCACAGATACACCCTGTAAAAGCTGATACTTTTACTCCTAGTAAGTAAATGTTTACTTGCAGCAAGAACCAGTGGCGCTGCAAGGACGGCACGTGCATAGGCTTCGACGGCAAGTGTGACGGCGTGCGCGACTGCCCCGACGCCAGCGACGAGGCCTTCCCCCTGTGCAGGAACAACAAGTAAGCCTACCTCACTACACACTCAGGAGGACGGCACGTGCATAGGCTTCGACGGCAAGTGTGACGGCGTGCGCGACTGCCCCGACGCCAGCGACGAGGCCTTCCCCCTGTGCAGGAACAACAAGTAAGCCTACCTCACTACAGTCAGGGCAAAAAAAAAGAGATAAATATCGGAAGAGAAGAGATTGAGAGAGAAAGAGAAAAAAATGATAGACAGAGAGAGAGAGATAGATACATAGAAAAAGATAGAGAGAGCAATTAACAGGTAAAATAATAAAAGTGCACTCACATACTTTTAATACCTCATTGTATGCCATATTTTATGCAAATAAATTAATGATTATTATTATTAAGAGATAGAGAGCGCGAGAGAGAGAGAGCGAGGGAGAGAGAGCGAGAGAGAGGGAGAGAGAGAGAAAAAGTGCTTAGTTCCAAACAGGGGCGTCTTTCCCTTAGGTGCAGGGTGTGCGTTGCACACGGGCGCCGCGGTCCTAGGGGCGCCCGTCGCCGCTCGCAACGGAGCCCCAATCGGCGCGCGCCCGCGCTGGGCGGCCCGCCGCGCTTTGATAACCAACGTAAAAAGAACTCCAGTTTGCATACATTTTGTGTAGCACCTGGAGCTCTTCTTATATTTGTCGTATTACAGCAAAGCAAGGCGTGCTCTCCCTTTTACTTGGGGCGCATTTGGACTTTTGCGCAGATCTCGCCAAGTCCCGCAATGCAGCGGTAAGCGGCAGCTTCCTGCCTCCCTGTCTTCCCCCTGCCTCCGCATCCAGTGGAGGTGCTGGTGTGGCTGGGATTTCAGGGCCTTACTGGTAAGCTTGCTGGCTCTCTTTCCCTTCCCTGTCCTGCAAACAGCAGGGTACGGGTCTGCGAGGGAGTCCTGCAGGGATCTGCTGGTAGCGCCTGCTTGCAACCCAGCGGTGTGAGCGTCCATCCGGGGGGATTTTTGGTAGGCCGTGGGAGCGGCCCAGGGGGCGTATACGCCCCGTAGTTGGGGAGGTGAGGCCGTACTGGCGTGCCTCGCAGTTCCTGAGGCGGGACGCGGCGATAAAGGTTCGCCCTTTCACGTATTCCGCCACCGTGCCTGGATCTGCCGGGAAAAGTCAGAGAGGTTTTAGTGGGTATGCCTCTGAACGGTCTCTGATTTGCAGAGACCCAACCCAGAGGAGAGCCCCACACTACTCGTCGGTCTCCCAACCGACGGGTGTGCATAAAGCGGCGCCGACCACCGGCGCCGACGTCTGCAACGGGCGTGCTCTTTAACGGCTGCAACGCACTCGCGGTTGAATCAGAGCTCATCTTTACGACCATTAGAGACATCAGTCAATGGATTTATTCCATTCCTATACTGATCTCGTTAGCTATGGCCGCTGCACACTCCGAGGGATCCTTTCCTCCAAAGCAGCTCTGCCCCCAAGGGACTCCACTCCGGAACACGTGCCTTTTGGGCACTGGCCAAAGCTGTTGAGGGGAATTTCTGTCAGCCTCCTTTCCTTTCCTCCTTTACGCAGAGGTGAAGACGAGTTGGCCTCGTTTACTTGACCCATAGATGGGCGGAGTTCATCGAAAGCAAGGGGGAAGCCTGGACATTGCGAAGGCCTTTGACCAGGTCTGGCACAAAGCGCTTATCTCGAAACATCCTGCCTATGGGTCGCCCGAGAAACTATGCGAATGGGTACAGCTTTTTCACGGGTCGTAGCATCAAGGTGGTCGTCGACGGTTCATGCTCAGACCTGAAACCCGTAAATGCTGGTGTACCCCAAGGCTGTGTGCTATTCCTCCTGTATATCAATGGCATGCTACATACCAGTGGCATTCATTGCTATGCGAATAGCAGTACGGGCGATGCCTCATATTCCAGCCATGCAAGGTTTTCTCGAGCCCACGTCGATGAGTGTCGTAAGGAAGTTGTGTCTGTCATTGAGAATACTCTAGATCATGGTGTCGAGTTGGGGTGACATGAATCTAGTCGAATTCAATCCCAAAAAGTTGTGTCTTTTTGGGAAAGCGTTTACTGCGAAAAAAAACCGCCTTTGTCGTTTCTCCTCACTTTCAGGACACTCACCTTAACGCCAAAGCGAGCATTGCGATTCTTGGCGTCGATATTTCAAGTGACGTTCAATCTCGGGGTCATTTAGAGGAAAAGGCTACCTAAGTAAGCCTCTAAGAAACTGGGTGTCCTCGGCAAAGGTGGTACTTTACGCCATCCCACCGCCTTCAGCTCTATAAGGCGCAAGTCCGGCACCACATGGAGTACCTACTGCTCCCATCTTTGGGCCGGGGCACCCCAATATTAGCTCCTCCCGTTAGACCGCTTCCAACGTCGTGCAACTCGAATAGTCGGTGACGAGAATCTCACTGATCGCTTAGATTCTGTGGCACTGCGGAGAGATGTTGCATCTTTTACCGCCTTTATCCTGGTGAGTGCTCTGAGGAAATGTTTGAGTTGATACCCGCTGCCAAATTTTACCACCGTACTACACCACGTACCTGGATAGTTGGCGATCCTCTACTGTGCGCTTTACACGACACTTTCTGCCGCGCACCTCCTCATTGTAGAATCAACTTCCCGCAGCGGTATTTTTGAACGGGTACGACATCCAACGGTCTGTTTTCAGGGAGCCCAACCAGTCGACGTGGTGGGCATTGAAATCCCCTTGAAACACCAGTTCGCTGTTAAGAAACCGCGCCTGAGCGTTGTCTGCCACCTCACTCAGGTGTTCGAAGAGTCGAGTTGTCGCGGTGTCTCCTTTGTGTGGACGGTATATGCACACGTAGATTCTGCTCGTCGAGCCTAAATCTACGCGAACGCAAAGGATGGATGGAAACTGATGGGTCCTCAAGGCAGTGAAGACGATCACAACAGATGTCCGCCCTGACGAAAAGGCATACACCGGCCTTGCGGTGAAAGGACTCTTCCAGCACATAGCCGGGATAGTGCTGGTAACGAATCTGTAAGGGTTCCGTTATTTGCCATTTGGCTACGGAACCCTAAAAAGGAAGTGTTAATACCCACCCATTGCTACATTTTCCGTTATTACCTACGTACTTACGTAGTAGGTCGTTCTAATTTCTTTTTTTTATGTGATGGGTGGCACAGACGGAACACCTGATAGTTAACATTTACGGAATGGTTCGTGTTTTTGAAGCGTTTAAAAAAACCCGAAAAACCCGGGTTTTGATTTTCAAACCCGGGTTTTTTGTGACTCTTAAAACCCGGAAAACCCGGGTTTTTTCGGACCGGGTAAACCCGGGCTCGATGCCCTAATTTTGACCGCGCGCTTGCTAGGGGGCGCTAGGGCAATGTTTGCACACGGGCGCCACATGAGCTAGAGACGGCCCTGGTTCCAAAGTACCTACGCAATTTAGCATGCAAATAAATGATGTGATGATCTTATTAAGTAGGTACTTATTTAAAAAGTATTTTCTATGAAAAAAGATATATACAAAGAGAGAGATAGAGAGAGAGAAAGAGAAAGAGAGAGAGCGAAAGAAAGAGAGAGAAAAAAAATACAACACGTAATATAGTCCGAGGCAAGAAAGTGTAGTTATGACCTTGAGTGCGCAGAAACCAATTTTGATAGAAAGTCTTCTTTTTTACAAGTGCGCAAAATAACGGTCATCGCTATACTTTCGTGCCTCCAGCTATACTCTGCTTCCAGATGCCTCCCCCTCTGGTTCCGCTGCACGTACGGCGCGTGCGTGGACGGCACGGCGCCCTGCAACAACGTGCGGGACTGCGACGACAACTCCGACGAGCTGCTGCCGAGGTGCCGGAATGAGACGGAGAGAGTCAGGTGAGAACAGACTGGCTTTCGACCAAAAACATTTGCAATTACCAAAAAGGCCGGCAACGCATCAGCGACCTCACTGATCTCGCAGATGTTCATGGGCGGCGGTGATCACTTACCAGCAGGTGACCCGCTTGCTCGTTTGCCGCCTCTAGTATATAAAAAAAAAAGGTAGCTAAGTTGTAAGTACCTGTTTACTAAAAACACCCAATATTTGTATGTAACACTTAGCAAGCAAATAAATTTCATTTCATTTCAAAACTAAGATTTAAAAAAACCGACATATTTTCATACTTTATGATGGCCGCTGGTTTATGATGGCCGCCAGTTGATGATGGCCGCCGGTTTAAGATGGCCGCGGCCACAAAATTACCTAGCCAGACCTGAATATTGAATACTGTGGCGGCGGCTATCTTGGATTTTAAACTAATCATATTTTATGTACCTTACCTCTATACCTAAGTACTTTAATTGAAGGAATTAAGTCAAAATAATCAGTAATTTTGTGGTGTTTGGCAAAATGTATAGAAACTTGTCAGTTTACTCCACATGATTAAAAATCAGAGTATAAGTTACCCTTAGATACCTATTGAGTCTGTCACCCAATAAAATCAAAAATCCAAAACTTGACGCCACTTGCAGAGGTCAATTCACCTGCGAAGACGGCAGTAGGATACCCGCGTACGCGCACTGCGACGGCGCGCGGGACTGCCCCGACGGCTCCGACGAGACCATCCGCGCTTGCGCAGGCAAGACTTGCGCCTCATATGTCTTCCAGTGCGCTTACGGCGCTTGCGTCGACGCAGGATCTGACTGCAACGGGGTAAGAAATAACTCAGTATCTATAGAAGATCTCACATTGCCCAGATCGTAGACTGAGCATCAAGACTTGCGCCTCGTATGTCTTCCAGTGCGCTTACGGCGCTTGCGTCGACGCCGGATCTGACTGCAACGGGGTAAGAAACAACTCAGTATCTATAGAAAGATCTCAGGGTCTTTAGAAAGATCTCACATTGCCCATCGTAGACTGAGAATCAAGACTTGCGCCTCGTATGTCTTCCAGTGCGTTTTATACGCTTGCGTCGACGCCGGATCTGACTGCAACGGGGTTAGTGATGTAGAACGTTGTTTCTTCCCGATAATACAATCTACTGTAGGAGAAGACTGCCCGATGGCTCCGAATAGACCATCCGCGCTTGCGCAGGCAAGACTTGCGCCTCGTATGTCTTCCAGTGCGCTTACGGCGCTTGCGTCGACGCCGGATCTGACTGCAACGGGGTAAGTGATGTAGAACTTACTGTTTCTGCACAAGCTTGTCTATTGTAGGCTCTCCTGCAGAAAACTCTCTTCTTCAGTAGACTCCGCAAACATCTTCCAGTGCGCTTACGGCGCTTGCGTCGACGCCGGATCTGACTGCAACGGGGTAAGAAATAACTCAGTATCTATAGAAGGATCTCAGGATCTTTACAAAGATCTCAAATTACCCAGATCGTAGACTGAGGATCAAGACTTGCGCCTCGTTTGTCTTCCAATGCGCTTACGGCGCTTGCGTCGACGCCGGGTCTGACTGCAACGGGGTGAGTGATGTAGAACGTTGTTTCTTCCCCAATAAGATAATCTACTGTAGGAGAAGACTGCCCGATGGCTCCGAATAGACCATCCGCGCTTGCGCCGGCAAGACTTGCGCCTCGTATGTCTTCCAGTGCGCTTACGGCGCTAGCGTCGACGCCGGATCTGACTGCAACGGGGTAAGAAACAACTTAGTATCTTTAGAAAGATCTTACATTGCCCAGACCGTACACTAAGGATGTGGCCCTAATCCAGAAAGCAACGTAGTGAGTGATGTATCTACTCTTTCTTCTCCCACGAGCTAGTCTATTGCAGGAGAAGACTGCTGTCAGGGCTCCGATGAGACCATCCGCACCTGTGCTGAAAATTGGCCTCCAGTGCGCTTACAGCGCTCTGGAGGCGCCAATCTGACTGCAACGGGGTGAGTGATGTAGAACTTACTGTTTTTCCCCATAAGTTAGTCTACTGTAGGCTAGAGACAACAGCAGATAATTAAAAAAGAGAGAGTAAGGATTTTCAGTATAATTATATTCACAAGAAATGTTGAAATCCTGCTAAGGTCTTATTTGGTTTTAATAATTACAGAAGCAGGATTGTGCAGACGGATCTGACGAGTCGGATGAGCTTTGTAACAGGATAGGCACGGACTCAGCGCCGTAAGTATATTTCTTGCAAAATTTCGCTCTCGCTTATTTAATAATTCCAATTCACTTCATTAAAATGTTTTCATCCACAGGCCAGCACCAATCGGAGCATGTATCCTACCAAACTACCCAGCCCACGGCAGCTACATAGTAGCAGGCCGTCCCTTGGCGAAACCGGGACAAGCCTTCGACACTGTTGGCTATAACGTCACCTGCAACCCTGGATTCGGAGTCGTAGGAAATAAGAGGGAAAGGATATGTCTGCAGGGGATTTGGTCGCAAGAAATCGGTCCTTGTGTTCGTGAGTATTGAAAATCATTAGAAATATGTATTTTTGTAGGGGTCCCACAGGGGTGTATACTAGGTCCTCTGTTGTTAATTTTGTAAATATTTTGTTCCTCTTTAAACAAGGACAAGAATATAACTTATTTGTTTGTCGTCTTTAGGTGTTTTTTGAACTTCGTGCAGGTTTTTGGGTAAATTTGACAAAATTTGGATCATGTTCTTAAAATTATTCTAATTTGATTTAATAAATTAGGTGTTTATGTAGGTGTAATTCAGTTCCAATTTTATTACATCAATGCTGTTTTTAAATATTTTATACGCTTTTAACTTAGAGACTAATAGAAAAGCGTATCCTACCTTAAAATGCATCAACGCATCGACTCCTCTTCGTCGTCCACTTACAATTTTTTTTTACTTACGATTTGCTTGCTCGTTTCCCGTATCCAACCAAGCGCGGATCCACCGTTGTGGGCATGTCCGTAACCTTTAATTTACTTGAGACGTCATACTCTCTTCTATCAAGAGTTCAGGAGGCTGTACGCACAACTATCTATGGGCGTAGCTAAAGGGGACGATCCGCTATGACCGCCCTACGACGATGCCCCAAGTCGGAAAATCCTTAGATGCCCACAACCATTCTGGTCTGGATTCGCCTTGTATAAAACATACACATTTTGCAGGTTTCTGCCGCCTCATCAAGGACCCAAGTGTAGAGTTTAACTGCCTCCTGACTGGTGACCAGATCGGGACCCGACCTTGCGGCGAGTACGAACCGGACGGCTCGATCGTCATACCGGAATGCAACAAGCCTAGATACTACTCAGGGAAGGTGTTGGGGTCGATGCGATGTATAGATGGCAACTGGGACTACGTGGCCAGGTGCCAGCCAGGTTTGAAGCGACTTTGATACAATTTCACGAGCGTTACACATAGTATTATTAATTTACAGGGCACTATTATTAATTAACTAGTGGCCGCCCGCAACTTCGTTTGCGTGATCTTTATGACTCTTGACTTAAAGATGATTATTTAAATAGAAATTAAAAAAAATATTACTTATTATAAATGTTCGTTTATTGGTTAATAGATTTTTAAGGCGGCTCATTGATATTTTATACGAACTGCTAAGGAATGGAACAACTTGCCGGCTTCTGTTTTTCCAGAGAGCTACAATTTGGGTGTCTTTAAGTCGAGAGTGAATAGGCTTCTTCTGGGCACGCTACATCTTAGACCTCATTGTCACTCTATCAGGTGAGATGAGGTCAAGTGCAAACCCATTTAATATTTAAAAAAAATGATATCAACTTCTAATGAAAGTAACCCCCAAATTATTTTTTATTCCATTAGGGGATGTATGTATTCTATTAAAGTTTTAATCTTATATTTTATCCATCAATTCTGTCAAAGAATGTGTATGCAAAAGTTGGAGTAGATTGGGCCAAGGAATCACGTAGTCCCATGAACAAACTTGGAACCCCCTTATCGCTCCATTAGGGGTTTAAGTTCGGAATATCCTTCCTTATAGGATCTCATCCAAAAATGCTCATCACATTTGACTATTTTCCATTCCATTTCATTCCATATTTGTTATAGTGTAGCTGGGCTCTTAGAGTTCCACATCAGATGTTCCATGATCTTTGATTTTTTTCATGGCATCATAAAATGCTCATTAATCTAAACAACTTTTGTTAAGGTGCCATTGACCTACCTCTTATAGTTTAGCTGGGCTGTTGTGGTTCTACATCAAGGAGCCTGGTCTTCAAAATATAATATATCCTATAAGTTGCCCTGATATTACAGCTAAACAATAAAAAAAGTTTCATTCGAATTGGTTCAGTAGTTTCCGAGATTAGCGCGAACAAACAGACAAACAGACAAACAGACAAACAGACAAACAGACAAACAGACAGACAAAAATTTTAAAAATCATTGATTCATGTTCTGTTACTGTTTTTTAGTCGTCCTAAGTTATTTTGAGATAAATATCTTCAATGTACAGACACAGCTTTTTTACATTTTTATTATATGTATAGAAGATACGACACTAATATTAATTTAGACAGCACTATTATTTTATAGTACTCTGATTTTTAACCATGTGGAGTAAACTGACAGATGCAAATTTCAATTTTCTAATATATGGGGATGACACATTGACATCTATCAATTTAATCCACATGATTAAAAATCAGAGTAAGTATGTCATTTTAATGGATCAATGGATGGATGGTCCGGTTAGACCAGATCAAGAGGGAACTTGGTCACCTTCAAGTCTACGCGTACGCCATCTAACGAATTTTCCACACGCGGTAGCCCCCATTGTTGGAGAAGTGGTCCAAGTCATCACGCCATCTCTTGGGCCTGCCTCTTAGATGACATCCTGCTGGCTGGATGTCAATAGTAAAGTTAAATTAATGGTTGACCTTATTTCTATTTTCATTTCCTGCATCTATTCTTGTAGAATGCGGTCTAGTGACCCCCAACGGTACGGGACTCATCGCAGGGCCTGAAGGCAAGCCGGCCCAGCGGGGGGAGCTGCCCTGGCACGCCGGCATCTACAGGAAGGTCTCTGTGCCTACCGGGCCTTCGCCCCCGCCGGACCAGATCTGTGGGGGCTCGCTGGTGAGGCAGAAGGTGGTTATATCAGGTAGGGACCTCTAATAGCCATATACCTAGGTATATACCTGCAAGTGAAGGGAACTGCCGAGGTATCAAGGAATCTACAAGAAGACGCTCGTGTGTGGGGCTCGCTGATCAAACAGAAGGTGGTCATCGCTGGTTGGAGCCTATCTCTTCTTCCTATAGTCACTCAGATAAGGTCTCTGTGCCTACCGGGCCTTCGCCCCCGCCAGACCAGATCTGTGGGGGCTCGCTGGTTAGGCAGAAGGTGGTAATATCAGGTAGGGACCTCTATAGTAATATAGGTAAAGACCTGCAGGAAAGGGAACTGCCGAGGCATGACGGAATCTACAAGAACACGATCGCTGGTGGGGCTCGCTGATCAAACAGAAAGTGGTCATCGCTGTTTGGAGCCTATATCTTCTTCCTATAGTCGCTCAGATACCATCAGATCTCCAAAGAAAGGTAACTCCCATGGAACTCCGGCGACTACAGGAAGACGCTCGTGTCTTTTGGACCTACACCCCCACCGGACCAGATCTGTGGGGGCTCGTTGGTGAGGCAGAAAGTGGTCATCTCAGGTAGGGACTATGGTATATCTTCGTTCTATCTCACAGGTACTGTTAGATCTAGAAGAAGAATCCGCCATCTCTAGGAAGACACGTGCTTTCTGGATCTCCACCTTAGCCTGAGCTGATCTGTAGGAGGTCGCTGGTCATCTCAGGTAGGGGCTATGTATCTCTTCGTCTTAGAGTCATACCTATAGGTAAAGACTTGCAAGCGAGGGGAACTGCCTTGGCACATCGGCGTCTACAAGAAGACGCCCGTGTCTTCTGTAGTCAAGTATTTTATTCAGTCACTGCTACCAGCAATCCTATAGTCCGAGGCAAGAAAGTGTAGTTATGACCTTGAGTGTGCAGAAACCAATTTTGATAGAAAGTCTTCTTTTTTACAAGTGCGCAAAATAACGGTCATCGCTATACTTTCGTGCCTCCAGCTATACGCATTATTTTTAGAGACGGAAATTAACGTGACGCGAAAAAAAGAACTGTTTACCTAATCCTACGCAAGCCTACTGCGGTGATCTCAACTCTATAACTACACCCTACTGCCATTACAATAAGCTGCTTGGTCAAACCATATCAAAGATACGAGTATTATATTCTTACCTTCACGGTATTGCGTGGAACCCCATTTCTAAATCACTATTCTAATTTATTTTTTTTCTTCCACAGCCGCTCACTGCTTCTGGAAGGACTCGAGAAAGCAGCCAGCCTCCAACTACATGGTAGCGCTAGGCAAGATCCACCGTGAGTGGGACCACCCCTCCGATAAAGAGGAACTGGTGCAGAGATCAGAGGTATGTGCCTCCTTCCCTCCTTATAACTCACTAGTGGCCCGCCCTCACTTTGCTTCGGGAACGTAATTCAGAAATGAACCAATAGATGGCGCTGTGCTCAATTACATCGCGCAAGCGTTTCGTGTTTTCGGTTTACCTATAAGCCTTTTCGTTGTCTATAGAAGTTATCTCTTTATAAATGGTATAGATCATCGTTTTAGCATCATCATCATCATCAGCCTGTTGCAGTCCACTACTGGACAGGCCTCTGCAAATGCTCGCCACTTTGATCGATCTTCGGCTACTCGCATCCAGCTCTAGACAGCCCTCTTGCGCAGATCGTCACTCCATCTGGCCTTAGGCCATCCTACGTTTACCAAGACACGGTCTCCACTCCAGAACTCGTTTACTCCAACGGTTGTCAGTTCTGCGGCAGATATGGTCTGCTCACTGCCACTTCAGCTTGCTAATCCAGTGAGCTTTGTCGATAACTTTGGTTCTCTGCCGGATCACCTCGTCGCATCGGAAAGTGGGAACTCACTTGAACGATTGTCCAGGATTTCGCGAGTGTATTTAAAGCAGCTCGGGTTTGTGATCACCAAACCGCTAATGCGGATTGGTGCGGATTAGGCTTAATCACTACGCTTGCCTAATGGTGGTGATTAAGCCTAATCCCATCTTAGTAGCGATGACTTGCTTTCTATGATGGAGGTTCTAGGATGGAGAGCAAAGGTGCTCTGCAGTGGGACAGTATACACCGTTAAATTTAAGTCATTTTAATCCCGAAACCCACATAATAGGTACATTACAAACTACTATTGTTCGGTATTATGATGTAATCCGACAGAGAAACAAAGTCACCGACATAGCCCACCGAATTAGCAAACTGAAGTGGCAGTGGGCTGGTCACATTAGCCGCAGAACTTACAACCGTTGGAGCCATAAAAGCCCTTGAGTGGAGACCGCGACTCGGTAAACGTAGTGTTGGACGCCCTGCTACAAGATGGGATGACGACATTCGAAGGCTGGCTGGAGTGAGCTGGATGAGAGTGGCTGAAAGTCGGGAGCGGTGGTGTGCATTGGGGGGGACCTATGTCCAGCAATGGACGAGCGTGGGTTGCTAATGAATGATGAAAGAATTGCTTGGTCAATATTCTTTAAACTCGGGATTAAAACGAATTAAATTTAACGGTGTATAGGCTGAGACTTTCCTCTTTACTCTCCTACAGCTACAATTATTTTCCAGGTGGAATCCCTCCACCTGCCTCTTCGCTTCCTCGGTTCCACCACCAACTTCCAAGACGACATCGCGGTCCTGGTCCTCAAGGAGACGATCGAGCTGTTCCCGCACATCAGGCCCGTGTGCCTCGACTTCGACATCACCTTCGAGAGGAGACAGCTGGTCGATGGTCATAGAGGAAAGGTCAGTGATCTCTTTCATAAATAAAATTTCATTCTTATAAATACTTACCTAGTCTAATTTAGAAAAAAATAAAATTATCATTATATTAAGAAAACCCTGCTACAAGATGGGATGACGACATTCGAAGGCTGGCTGGAGTGAGCTGGATGAGAGTGGCCGAAAGTCGGGAGCGGTGGCGTGCATTGGGGGAGACCTATGTCCAGCAGTGGACGAGCGTGGGTTGCTAATGAATGATGAATGAATTGCTTGGTCAATATTCTTTAAACTCGGGATTAAAACGAATTAAATTTAACGGTGTATAGGCTGATACTTTCCTCTTTACTCTCCTACAGCTACAATTATTTTCCAGGTGGAATCCCTCCACCTGCCTCTCCGCTTCCTCGGTTCCACCACCAACTTCCAAGACGACATCGCCGTGCTGGTCCTCAAGGAGACGATCGAGCTGTTCCCGCACATCAGGCCCGTGTGCCTCGACTTCGACATCACCTTCGAGAGGAGACAGCTGGTCGAAGGTCATAGAGGAAAGGTCAGTGATCTCTTTCATAAATAAAATTTCATTCTAATAAATACTTACCTAGTCTAATTTAGAAAAAAATAAAATTAACATTATATTAAGAAAGCCCTGCTACAAGATGGGATGACGACTTTCGAAGGCTGGCTGGAGTGAGCTGGATGAGAGTGGCCGAAAATCGGGAGCGGTGACGTGCATTGGGGGAGACCTATGTCCAGCAGTGGACGAGCGTGGGTTGCTGATGATGATGATAAAGAAAGCTGTACTCATCTGTAAGTGATACCTACACATGTAACAGATCTTTAATATAATTTTAATGAACATACTTAATTATAATGAACAGTTTATGCATGTATTGTTGGTGTGTCTTAATAAATAAATACAAGGACGACCCGTTCAGCGCAGGGTTCGATGTCCAACACAAATGTTTGTTTTTTTATGTGATAAACTAGTGGCCCGCCCTCACTTCGCTTCGGGACCGTAATTCAGAAGTGAACCAATAGATGGCGCTGTGTCTAATTACATCGCGCAAGCGTTTCGTGTTTTCGGTTTACGTTTAAGCCTTGTCGTTGTCTATAGAAGTTATCTCTTTATAATTAGTATAGAAGATACTTATGTAGGTACTTAAGAATTTGTTTTTTCACACATCATTAATACATTTCACATAAAAGGTACCTAAACTATATATGGCCATGCGTCCGTGGTACTCACTTAGCTGGTCCCACCGAAAACCAGCGTTACGGCCTATGGTCGTGATATAAGCTGAGTGAGGGCCATTTACGCTGGGTGCCTCAACACAGCTCAGCATAATAAACACACGGCACTGCTGGACAATGGGGATGGACAGTTGTTAACACCATCATAATTATTTCAGCCAATAGAAGTTCACTGCTGGACATAGGCTTCCTCCAACGCTCTCCACACAGATCGGTCATGTGCCACCCGCATCCAAGGGACTCCCGCGACCTTCACTAGATCGTCGGTCCACCTGGTGGGAGGCTGCCACGGCTGCGGCCTCCTGCGCGCGGCCTCCACTCAAGGACCTTTCTGCCCCATCGGGCCGTCGGTTCTCAGCGCCTTTTTCAACATGCTGGATCCAGCCTTTTATTTTCGTTCCATATTTTGCTGGATCCGCGCTGGATCCAGCTGGATTGACTTGAATCCAGCATTGAAAACGCCGCTGGATTGCAATCCCTAGCAGCCACGTTTCGGTTCCGTATGTCATCACTGGGCAACACACACGCATTAAAGACTTTCGACTTCAGACAGTGTGGTAATGGGCCGAAAATATGCTACGTACCTAGCTTCCCGAACACTTGTTAACGCTAGCATCATATTAATTTTATGACGTGATTTTATTGTTCTATGTGGTATTATTTAGTAAATATCTTATCTAAAGAAATAGACAACGGAATTCGGTTGGTACCAACTTGGTATGCTTTACTTAGGTATTTCAAGACTATAGGTACAGAAAAGTTATTAGCATTTTCCTGTTAATTTTATTGGTACTAATATGACAGCGACATAATCAAAATGCATTGGATATTCTGAAATAACTGAGTTACAGGATGACTTTTTTTATCACCGGTCTATGGAGATGTCCCATACCTGGCCATCTAATAGTACAGTACCTTTTTGGAAGTTCTCAGTGTCAGCCCGAAGTCTGGAAGTTAACGGTCTTATACCCCATGCCTCGGATAATAAGTACAGAGTTATAATGCTTTTTAAGTTTATTGTATAAACGAGTGATAACTACAATAATTTTGGTAGGTTTCTTTCGTTCTGAGGGTGCGATATATTCTATTTTGTAATAACTTCATATAAACGGGACTAAACGCATGGAAATTTAATAAGTACCTACCTACATTTTAACAATTTGTAATTGGTTCCGTAAGAAAAATGAAAAGAACACCATGTGAAAATGCCAGTGATAAAGTCAACCTATATAATAATCTGACTATTACATGCTACATTAGTTAGGATACTCCATTCCAACATGGCTCAGTCTAAAATCCTTTTACTTTATGTCTTTATGAACATAGTTCACCATAGTTTTGGGTTTCTCGGGTTCCATAACCACGATTGGATGCTGAAATTGTCGTATCCTGAATTTGCCGAAGATGTCATAGAACAGCGGATCACACAGCCGCTGGACCACTTCAACGCCGAGGAGACCAGGACGTGGCCCATGAGGTATTTTGGATACCAGGACTTCTGGCGGCCAGGAGGCCCGATCCTAATATACATTGGAGGCGAATTAGCAGCTTCAAAATGGTATTTCGGGATGCATGTATTCCGAAGTCTAGCAGAAGAGACGAAAGGCGCCTATGTTTGTTACAGAACACAGATTTTATGGTAAAAGTATCCCATTCAACGATACGAGCACAGACAATTTATTGTACTTGTCTTCAAGGCAAGCTCTTGCGGACGTCAAGAATTTTATAACTCAGTTGAAATCTCAGGAGCAATTTAAGGAAGCAAAAGTGGTGGTTATTGGTGGTTCGTATGCAGGCAACCTGGCAGCCTGGGCCAGGGCCCTGTACCCAGGATTAATAGACGCGGCGTTGGCCAGCAGCGCGCCAGTTTTGGCAAAGGCTGACTTCCATGAATATTTCGACGTCGTCGGTGAAGTTCTCAAAAGGTTTAATCCGAAGTGTTTCGAGGTATATTCTGCTGTAACCAAACATTCCCTCCAGCAGCTACAAACTCCTGAAGGAAGAAAGCAGTTCAAAAAAGACTGGAATGTTTGCGATAATGTAGACATGAGTGATTCTAATAATGCTAATCTATTCTTTTACAGTATTTTGGTTCAATTAGCACGTTTAGTACAATATGGCACTCCAAAGAAGATAGAAAAAATATGTTCAGAAAATTTTGTAGCCATTTTTAACACTACTAATGTTTTCAACGATGAAATGGACTGCATTGATTTTGATTTTAATAATTTCACTAAAATGTTGGCAAACTCTCCCTATCTCTCGTGGTATTATCAGACATGCACCGAATTTGGTTACTATCAAACTAGCAAACCTAATCGTTATCTAGGTGGAAACGTGCCTATAGATTTCTTCTATGATACTTGTAAATCTATATTTGGACAGGAATTCGACGGGAAGAGAGTGGAGGCTGCTGTCAGATCAACCAACGAAATGTATCACGGATTGAAGCCTAATGTTACTAGAGTGTTTTTCGTCAACGGAGACATAGACCCGTGGCACAAGTTAGGCGTCCTGGGAGACCTGTCCGCGAGTGCCCCCGCCAGAGTGATCGCCAATGCTTCTCATTGCGCTGATCTGGCATATTCGGATAAGGACAATAAAGAAATTCCAGTTGTAGTAGAATTAGTTAAGGAGAAGATTAAGGAATGGATTGGGATGTAAGCAAATGCTGTATTTGGCTTCTAGAGTTTTAATGACGTCAGGGTTTAAAATTTTCTTTTTATTTATACAAATTCTATTATATGTAGTACCATTAATTAAATTAAACTATCTGAATTCTTGCGACACTTCTAATAAATATTATTCATTACAAGCTTAAGATACCTACTATTTTGTATTTTTATTATACCTCAAAAATCATTTTGCTTATTTTCTTTCTGTACATAGAACAATAGTTTTGTATTATTGGGGCACTACTTACGATTGGAATTGCCGGATCCTGAATTTGCCGAAGAAATCAAGGAGCAGCGGATATGTGTGTACAAACACACATATACACACACAGAGAGAGAATAATAGCACAGTCATTAGTAGTTGTCTACTTGTCATTAATAATTACAGGTGGGTCCTGCTGGTGGCCTAAAATACAGGGTCGCCCTAGTTTAGGCTCCAGATCACACGTAGGCATTATCTCTAAGTTAAAACTGTAATGGCATAGCATTGTGTGATAAATAATATACTTCCTCCCATAAGAAATAAGTACCTACCTATAGTCTGCGGCAAGAAAGTGTAGTTATGGCCTTGAGTGCGCAGAAACCAATTTTGATAGAAAGTCTTCTTTTTTACAAGTGCGCAAAATAACGGATCATCGCTATTCTTTCGTGCCGCCAGCTATACTACTGGTTTTTAAAGCTATTAAAAGCATTAAAAACAATTAATTTAAGTTTCATCTTTTTTCCGTCCAGAAATTACTTGAAATAGACAAGCTGTATTCATCATCAGCAACCCACACTCGTCCACTGCTGGACATAGGTCTCCCCTAATGAACGCCACTTCTCCTGATTTTCGGCCACCCTCACCCAGCTCACTCCAGCCTGCCTTCGAATGTCATCCTTTTACTTTTAATGTATGATGGGCATTGATTAAACTTGTTTTAATAAAAAAATATTTTAATATCCTACTTAACTACTCAATTATTATAAATGCGGAAGTAACTCTGTCTGTCTGTTACTCTTTCAAGCCAAAACTACTGAACGGATTTGAATGAAATTTGGTATAGGTACAGATGGTCTAGACCAGCGGTCGTCGCACTTTACTCTTCAAGGGCCACATATCAAATGAACATCAGGGCCCGGGCCGCAGAATATGCGTTTCAAGAGCTTTTGCATGCTACTTATCCATAGTAGTCCACACTATTCATATAAATGCGAAAATGAATGCCTATTACTTCTCTACTCAAAAACCACTAAACTGATTTCTGATAAGTACGATTATGTAGTTGACTAGTAATTAAATAAATCTACTATATCGCGGGCCGCACAAATAACGTCTGCGGGCCGCAATTTGACGACCACGGGTCTAGACACTGAAAAAGAAAATTATTAGGTAGGTAACTAATTATAAATGCTACATAATATTCCACGCGGACGAGCAGCTGGTTGCAGCTAGTTATTAAATAAAGCACTATTACCTTATACAGGTAGCGGGATGGGGCCGGGTTGGCGCCAACGACGGTCCATCAGAAATCCTAAAGACTATTCAGGCTACCGTACATCGGCATCCGGGAGTGCCAGGCCGACGCCCCTCCAGACTTCAGGGTCTACATCACGGGGGACAAGATCTGTGCGGGATTCAGGAACGGTAAGCTTCACTTAAGACGAAGGGTACGGCACTCCAGCGCCGCCAATAGGGTATTTGACAAATTAATATGTGTTTAATCAAAAGACCTCTCAATTTAAGAAACATTATTGAAAGAATTGCTCGATTCTGATTTGAATCACCTGAGATATCATAACTTTAAGAGCACATATTTTGGGCAAGCCCAAAAACGCTCTATACAAATGGCTACAGGCGAATGATGTCACAATTCACATGCTCGTATCCTGTATGCGCGTCTAGTAAATTTTGTTTGGTAGCTATATCAAATGTTTCGTTTAAGTAAATGGTTTGATAATAAAAGTTGGTGATAAATGTACGGGTAGTTCAATGATATAATTTTTTTTTAAATTTTATACTTTAAAAATGGACTTGCCCATGAAACTTTGAATGCTCATTAAACCAGCTAGACGTTATATTATTAACTGAAAATGTTGGCCATTGGTTCTCATTTACCAGTATTTTGGAAAAGTATAAATATTTTTTACTATATCGAGATTAGTCAAATACCCTATTGATTTAAATTTATAGCTAGGTACTAAGCCGGATCTATTATTACCTATCACTGAACCCCAGCCCCTTGGCCAACACTACTGTTATGTACCTAGTACTGTATCCTGTACCCAGAACACAATTTAGAAAATGTAGTTTCCTAAATTGACTTGACCGGGAATCGAACCGGGGCCTTTCACGCTTCGGGCGGACACCCTAGCCACTGCGCCATCGAGGCCGTCAAGTCGAGGTTATAAGGATCTAAATGTTCACAGATACATCCTGTACAGTCAACTCCAAAAATATGTATACACTTTAGGACCTTGTCACAATACATAATGTATAAGAAAGTAGAAGTCGTTCTTATTCATATGTATTGTGACAAGGTCCTAAAGTGTATACATATTTTTAGAGTTGACTGTACAATATTTCCGCAGGCTCATCCCTGTGCGAGGGAGACAGCGGCGGCGGCCTCGCCTTCTCAGAGACGGACGAGCGCGGCCTCGAGCTGTTCTACCTGCGCGGCATCGTATCCACGGCCCACAGCGACGAGAACCTATGCAACATCCACTGGTTGACTACGTTCACGCTTATCACTTCGCATGAGCATTTTATTAAACAGTTTCTTTAGTTTTGGCTTTTACTAGTACAGTCCGAGGCAGGCCTGTCCCACTCCGCGTGTAGGTATCGAACTTGCAAGTACATGCGGCGTCCCCTCCGGAGGGGCAAATTAGTAGAAAATCACGAACGAGCGGCGACGCACGCGCGACAGTTGCTTGCGATAGAAAGAGAACGCACTTCTAGGTATGAATAATGGTAGGCATTGAACGCTGGGCGGTCGGAATTTCAACGTTAGATTATAGTAGTCTGAGTCTTTATTTCCATAAACGGTTTTTAGAAGTGGGTCTTCTGTACCTTGTACTATTAAGTATTCTGTGTCCGAGGCAAGAAAGTGTAGTTATGACCTTGAGTGCGCAGAAACCAATTTTGATAGAAAGTCTTCTTTTTTACTAGTACGCAAAATAACGGTCGCTATACTTTCGTGCCTCCAGCTATACCCACCTTTTTATGTTAATTGGTAGGAGACGAGGCGGATCACCTGATGGTAAGCAATTGCCGCCGCCCATGGACACTTGCAACACCAGTGGAGTGACTGCCAACCTTTTATCTTCTTCCCCCGGGTGGGCCTAAGGTACCCTCAATCACTTGGCGAAACAGCACAGGGGCTGCTTCACGCCGGTTTACTGGAGGCAGTGGTATCACTCCGGTCGAACCGGCCTATTCACACTAAAGGTGACCAAGATCCTTCTTGACCTGATCCATCCAGCGGTATCTGGGGCGCCCCACTGGGCGCTTCCCGCTTCTACTTTCTCTAAGTCTCCAGCCAGCGCAGCCTTGCTAACTTTGTCTCGCTCATTATATATTTACCTACAACCTGTATACCAAGAAAAATCAAACACATATTTCTTAATAAAAAAGACGTTTATTCAGCCAAAACAACAGTCGCATACAGTAACATACATACAAAATACATACGTAGATATTAAATAAAAATGCTCCCAACCTATAAACATTACTATCTTTCTCAACAGTTCCATGATGGAACTAGAAACAGTTTGCCAATTTTACGTAGACAGATACTAATCTAATTCAGTCCTTTTTACGATTAAAATAAAGTTGAATGAGTAAAATTAACAGTTGAAAAATCGATCTTATTATTTGACCTTTTCAAGAGGTAGGTATTTAGAATAATCAGATTAGGTATGTATTTCAAGATTCTATTTCTTGAAAACAAAAAAAATTTGGTAAAAGAAATATTCAAATCTAGAACGGCAGAAATGAGTGACATTCCTACTATCTTTCTACCCTTATTTCACCCAAAGGGTACTTTTTATGCCTAATCTAAAAAATGAGGTCGATAAAAAAGGTCGAAATTTTGAGTAAAAAATATTCAAATCTAGAACGACAGAAATGAAAAACTTCCATATTATCTTTTTACCCTTTTTATCACCCCAAATGGTAGTTTATGCCTAGGCGGAATAATGTCGAATTTTGGTAAAAAAAATATTACTTATTCAATTCTAGAACGACAAAACGTAAAGACTGTCATACTATCTTTCTACCCTTATTTTCCCCCTAAGGGTATTTTTTATGACTTCTAAGTTTCACGATTTCAGGTGTGATATTTTCGATTTTGCATATAATTTGCTTTATTAAAAGATAAAGATAAATATTCTACTTGTAATAAAGTACTAAATTATCCAGACGTGTGACGAAACGTTTTCAAATTCCAACATAGAACTGTCAATAGCATCCATAGTTCAATATCTGAAAGACGTTTATAAAAGAATGCTGCTACAAATGCAGCTATCCTTGTCTGACATAGGCCTTATACAGGGTGTATCGTGAGACATTTACCTACATCACGTTAACCACGTCTTAAACCAACCATTCTGAACAACATTTGTTCTACGACTTTTGAAAATTCGTCGAAAATATTTCGCCTTTCCATACAAAATTGACAAATTGGACTTTGTATGGAAAGTTGATTTTTTTTATATCGAATTTCCCAAAAGTTATAGAATAAAATGTTGGTCAGTATTGGTAGAACACGTGGTTAAAGGAATGTAAATGTTCACAGATACAATTGAGTATCTCTCAAACGTTCTTGGGCGAATTGAGTAATCGCGCGTATAATTTGATACAAATATAATGAATTTCGAAGTATTTCCATTAAATTTGATATAGCTAATACTTATGGCATTCCTTCAGGAGTCTTATATTGTAACGGGTATAAATAAATAATATATTAATACGCCCTTTGGATTGCAAATAAAAACTATATCAAATTTTATGATTTTCACTGTTTGAGTAATCTGGGATTAGTTAAACTTTAACCACAACTACTAACCATCCTGAACAACATTTTATTCTACGACTTTTAAAAATTTGTCGAAATATTTTCGACTCCCCATACAAAATGAACAAGTCACGTGACCAACTTTGTATGGAAAGATGAAATTTTTTTATGCGAATTTTCAAAAGTCATAGAACAAATGTTGTTCAGAATGGTTGGTAGAACACGTGGTTAAAGGAATGTAAATGTTCACAGATACACCCTACATTGAACTCAGATCTTACATCTATGGATAAAACGCCTTCCAGATATTTGGCGTTGTCCACTGGCCGATACAGACGTCGATAGTATATTATTAAGTTTAATAAATTAATTTGTGCGTTAAACGTAACATAAAAGAGTGTTTTTGTGAACATTTACATCCCTTTAACCACGTGTTCTACCAACCATTCTGAACAACATTTTGTTCAAGAACTCTTCGAAATTCGTCGACATTTTTTCGACTCCCTATACAAAATGACAAAGTACCCGACTTTGTAGGAACAATGCACATTTTTAGTGTGAATTTCCAAGTTATAGAACAAAAATGTTGTTCTGAATCATTGATAGAAGCCATGGTTAAAGGGATGTAAATGTCCACAGATACACCATGTATATCGGAATTTTAACTTTCGGAAAGCCTCATTTCTGACCGATAATTAATACAATTGAATTGTGATTTGAGCTTTTAAATTGTGTTTAACGTCGTAACGCCCAGACAGAGACACAATAGAAAATCAATTGGCTTTTGGATTGTACGACGTTAAACTACACCTAAACTCTGATTTTTAATCAGGTGGAGTAAACTGACAGATGTCAATGTGTCATCCCCATACATTATCACCTTAGAAAAAGTATCCATAGAGAGGACACGCAAATAATAATATTTGTGTAAACGGAACAACTATATACAGAAATCGCTAAGAGTAAAAGAGACAGAATCATGATTTTTTGTCTTTGTCAGAGTTCCACTTTTTTTATGGACTCAGTTGTGTCAGTTGTGAACTGCGCCCAGCAAAGCTAGTTGCCATAGTAACCCATAGTAATTAAGTGCGATTTTTGTTCGTATTTTTACTACCGTAATAACCAAATTCAGTCGTAGTAAGAGATAACAGGCTACCGTACTGAAGTAATCTTCAGTCACATCGATCGGCCATTTTGTAGTTATTTTTCATTTGGCCGGGTTATATAGATATCTGTCACGGTGATACGCGCTTAACCACTCTATTGGATACTTTCTCTAAGATTATCACTCAATTTGACACATGCAAAATGTCAAAATAGTATAGAAACTTGACATTTGCATCTGTCAGTTTCCTTCACATGATTAAAAATCAGAGTATAACCATTCAATTTTTTTTAACTGGCGTGTCGGTGATCTATCGTCGAAGTATAGGCCAGTACAGAAACGGCCAAAAACTAAAACCGTGAACTCTCCATTTACTAAATTAGTAACTATACACCTCATGTGCCTGAACTTGTTAAATACAAAACTCCTAGTTATTCATCGATTTTATTAATTTATATAAAGTACTATATTTACAACTTATTGCTATTAGAATAGTCGAGACACAAAATGGCGTCCGATATATTTTTATACACGGCAGAATTTTTTAAATCTGAAATCATCCATAAATTACGTCAAACAATGAGTGTTTTTGGGGGGCGATGAAGGAAGGGGGGGGGGGATCTCAATTTTGTGGGATCTCACAATGGGGGCTATCGCATGTGAAAAATTCCCTAGATGGCGTACTGTAGAACTTATGACCATTTACAAATTGATTGGTTATTTTTGATGTGAGATGTCAAAGTTACTAAACAACCAATGACGTTTAAGTTGGACCTCAGTCAAACAGTACGCCATCTAGTGGACTTTTCACAAGTGCTGGCCCTATTTGTTTAACTATGACAAAGTCAAAAACATTTAAATTAAGGTTTTTGCCAATAAAAAATACGATAGGTGCTGTTAGATTAGGTCGACTGGTCCCACTTTGACGTCATTGGTTTAGTGATATTTTGACATCTCACATCAAAAGTAGCCAATCGCCGTGCCGATGGACTTCAGTTCTATAGTACGCCATCTAGTGGATTTTTCACAAGTGCTGGCCCTATTTGTTTAACTATGACAAAGTCAAAAACATTTAAATTAAGGTTTTTGCCAATAAAAAATACGATAGGTGCTGTTAGGTTAGGTCGACTGGTCCCACTTTGACGTCATTGGTTTAGTAATATTTTGACATCTCACATCAAAAGTAGCCAATCACCGTGCAGATGGACTTCAGTTCTATAGTACGCCATCTAGTGGGTTTTTCTCACGCGATAGCTCTCAATATGGTATCTCACATAATTAGGACATCCCACCCCCCCTTTCACCAGCCCCCTAAAGGCAGGTAGCTAACCCTATTGAGCGTGTAACGTTATTTATAGATGATCTCTTTACAAAAGGAAAAACATATTTTACTCAAACTGAACAAAATTTACAAATTCTTTGTTAATTTTTTTTGATCACATTATTAAAATTTTTGAACAACTTTGGTCTCATTACAGACTTTTCCCAAAACTTGTAACTAAATTTTGTTGAGCAGGTCACACTCTTAAGTAAAACACAGACGAAACTCTAAATGTGCCGCTGAGTGTAACTAAATGAGAATTTTTGCAAATGCATAATCCAGTACATGCCGCTACGTTGACGTCAAGTCCAACTTTGACGACATTGGTTGTTTCATAACATACCTTACTTCATAAATTTGACAGGATACGTCAAATGTAACCAATCCACTCGTTGTTGGACTGAATGTCAACGTAACGCCATCTACCGGATTTTCAAAAACCCTCATTAAGAGTTAGGCCAGTATGTTACTAAAAGTGCGATATGTTGAGTAAAATATGTATTGGGGTGATTTTCGACCCCCGATATTTAGGGTTAAAATTGTGGAATCTTGCCTATTACTCCTTAGTCTTTTAAAATTGAAGAAGACAGAGAGATCCGTACCTCAGAAGGCTTTTTAAGTAGTGTTGGTTATCGGTTGTCCACTACCAATAGACTATAGAAAGTAAAAGTTAATAGTAACAGTCTATCGGTAGTGTTGTCGATATCGATAGAGAAATATCGGTAGTAAATTTGACAGGCGATAGCATTTGATTTAAAGTTCGTGATACTAGGTTGTCGGCATAGCAATAAGCGCGGCATCTACCATAGACCCTGACGTTCGACATGAGCATAAGTAGATAATATCGAAAGTTTTTCCATTAGTACCATAAGCGTGTGTACATGACATATTTTTAGCTCTATCGGCTAGTATACATTTGCAATTCTATTGACATTGACAATACTCTTGGCATTAGCAATACTATTGACATTGACAATACTATTGACATTGACAATACTCTTGACATTTGCAATTCTATTGACATTGACAATACTCTTGACATTTGCAATTCTATTGACATTGACAATACTCTTGACATTAGCAATACTATTGACATTGACAATACTATTGACATTGACAATACTATTGACATTGACAATACTATTGACATTGACAATACTCTTGGCATTGGCAATACTATTGACATTGACAATACTCTTGACATTGCCAATACTATTGACATTGACAATACTATTGACATTGACAATACTATTGACATTGACAATACTCTTGGCATTAGCAATACTATTGACATTGACAATACTATTGACATTTGCAATTCTATTGACATTGACAATACTATTGACATTGACAATACTCTTGGCATTAGCAATACTATTGACTTTAGCAATACTATTGACATTGACAATACTCTTGACATTTTCAATTCTATCGCTAGCATCAAGAGTATTGACATTTGCAATTCTATTGACATTGACAATACTCTTGGCATTAGCAATACTATTGACATTGCCAATACTATTGACATTGCCAATACTATTGACATTGCCAATACTATTGACATTGCCAATACTATTGACATTGACAATACTATTGACATTGCCAATACTATTGACATTGTCAATACTCTTGACATTAGCAATACTATTGACATTGACAATACTATTGACATTGACAATACTATTGACATTTGCAATTATATTGACATTGACAATACTCTTGGCATTAGCAATACTATTGACATTGACAATACTATTGACATTGACATTTTCAATTCTATCGCTAGCATCAAGACTATTGACATTTGCAAAGTTTTCGAAGTCAACAACCGATACTGTCACTATCAACATCTCACCAACACTCCATCTTGTTCACATAACTTTTCTCCCTGGAGACCAATTCTCGGTTTTCACCTTCTATGCCGAGTCGACTTCATAGAACGCATAGACAAGGAGTACAAGATAAGGAATGTCGACTTTAATCTGTGTTCTCCTATTGCTTGTGCGTTCCATGAAGTCGACTCGACATACAGGGTGTATCTGTGAACATTTACATCCCTTTAGCCACGTGTTCTACCAACCATTCTGAACAACATTTGTTCTACGACTTATGAAAATTCGCATAATAAATTTTCACTTTCCATACAAAGTCTCACGTGACTTGGTCATTTTGTATGGGGAGTCGAAAAAATTTTGGATGAATTTCGAAAAGTTGTTGAACAAATGTTGTTCAGATTGGTTGATAGAACACGTAGTTAAAGGGATGTAAATGTTCACAGATACACCCTGTATAGGGCGAAAACCGAGAATTGGCCTGCAGGTCGTATAGCTGGAGGCACGAAAGTATAGCGATGACCGTTATTTTGCGCACTTGTAAAAAGGAGACTTTGTATTAAAATTGGTTTCTGCGCACTCAAGGTCATAACTACACTTTCCTGCCGTAGACTATATTAGCTTTACATTCATTGGTGCAGTGCGTGGTGTGGCGTTAGTACAGCGCCCCCTGCCGGCAACACGGACGTGATGACCGGCTGCGCTGTTGTGACGCCGGACACGCCGCTGACTGTACCCACGTTTCCGCCGCAGAATATCACCTGCTGTAAGCGTTAAACGAATTATATAACTATACGGCGCCCGCACTTGTCGCGTGGAAAAACTTTTTACCCCTTGTCACGTACAACCCTTTCGCTATAAAAGTATAGTTTCTCGGGTCTAGATCATCTTATACCAAATGTCATAAATCGTAGTAGTTTGGCGTGAAGAGTAACGACCAGCAGACAGACAGACAAGTTCTTTCGCATGACAATTAGTAGGATCCGTGCGGTAACCGCTTTATTGTACTGTTATAGCTGTTGTTTCACTCATGTATATTTTGTGCAATAAAGAATATCTATCTATCTATCTATCTATCTATCTATCTATCTATCTATCTATCTATCTATCTATCTATCTATCTATCTATCTATCTATCTATCTATCTATCTATCTATCTATCTATCTATCTATCTATCTATCTATCTATCTATCTATCTATCTATCTATCTATCTATCTATCTATCTATCTATCTATCTATCTATCTATCTATCTATCTATCTATCTATCTATCTATCTATCTATCTATCTATCTATCTATCTATCTATCTATCTATCTATCTATCTATCTATCTATCTATCTGTGGGAGAGCCACGCTTCGGCATGAATGAAAAAAAAAAGTGGTATCACTCCAGCCGGCTCGACCGGAGTGATACCACCCATTGACGACCCATTTGGCGCAATGGTTTGAACGCCGGTTGAGACGCAAGGGTCGCGGGTTCGATTCCCGCACCAACACAAATGTTTGTTGATGAAACAGATATTTGTGTTGGGTCTGGGTGTTTGTAGTTCCTTCGTTGTTTTTGGTTTCCATAGTACAGGCAAACCTAGTTTTGGGACCCCGGACAATGTATATGATGTGTCTCAATTATACACTGCCCTACAGAAAACCGGCGTGAAGCAGCCCCCTGTGCGTGTTTCGCCGAGTGAGTGAGGGTACCGGAGGCCCACCCGGGGGGGAAGGGGATAAAGGTGGCAGCGCACTTGTGACTCCACTGTGTTGGAAGTGTCCATGAGCCGGCGGCAATTGCTTACCATCAGGTGATTCGCCTGCTCGGTCTGCTACCTATCACTATACGAATATATATGGCTATACGAATGAAAACTAGCGCCACCAACCTATTTACCCTGATTGTGGCGAAAGTACGATATTTTTTAAGAAAAACAAACATTACAGACTTAGATAAAAGTAAATTGAGTTTTCAAGATGCATACAATATATAAAACACCCGACAAGTAACATAATGTCAATTTACTTGTCGCGTGTTAGAAATATTGTATTGCATCTTGAAAAATCCAATTTACTATGTATCTAAGATCCGGTAATGGTTTATCTTCTTCAAAAATATCATATTTTCCGCCACAATCAAGTGGAATAGTTAGGCGGCGCTAGTTTCATTCGTATAGCACCCTAAACGAATCTCAACCGTCGAGGTAGGGTGACTGTACGATTATAGTTACACCCTAATCTTCATTAGGCAGGTAATAATAGGTAAATAATAATGTTAAAATAACTAACCGGCGCTTGTCCAGGAGTCGCTAGCACATACTGCTGTTGTCTCACCCCACCAACCTACAAGTCAAAATATACAAAAGAAATATTAGAACTTAAAAGCTATATTTTTTCCTCAAAAAAGAAAACTAAAATTGGGTATTAGACAAATTTTTTTAATGGGTTTAATCAAAGACCTCATTTAAGAAACATCGTTGAAAGAATCACTCGTTCTCATTGATTACCGGAGATATCACAACTTTAAGAGCACAGATTTGGGCAAGCCCAAAAACGCTCTATCCACAAATGGCTATCTGAAAGTGTGACCGTCACAACTCAAACTTCCGTGTGCGTGTCTAGTAAAATTTTGTGTCGGTAGCTATTCAAATGTTTCGTTAAGTAAATGGTTTTCATAATAAAGTTGGTGGAAAATGTACAGGGGTAGTTCAATGATATAATTATTTTTTTTAACTTGTATAACCTTAAAAATGGACTTGCCATAGAAACTTTGAATGCCTCACAAAACCAGCTTAGCACGCTATATTTTTAACTGAAAATGTTGGCCATTGGTTCTTATTTACCAATATTTTGATAGAGTATCAATATTTTTTACTATATCGAGATTAGTCAAATACCCAATTTAGTTCTGGCGTACCTGGTCTATTTTGACTGGACTAATCACGACGCTTGCCTAATGCGGATTGGTGATCACAAACCCGAGCTATGTTCGAAAAACTCGAAGCATACTTTTGGTCGACCCGGGCATCGAACCCGCGACCGTCCCGTGTGGGTACCTGGTGCATCTGCCAAATTGGTGATAACAAACCCGAGCTATGTTCGAAAAATTCGAAGCATACTTTTGGTCGACCCGGGCATCGAACCCGCGACCGTCCCGTGTGGGTACCTGGTGCATCTGCTGCGGCGGCTGCATGGCGGCGGGCGGCCGGTGCTGGCTCTCCGCCTCCACCACCACCTGCTCCATGAACTGACCGCTGCCTGTGACAATAAAATGTAGCTTTATAATGCAGTGGAATCCGTTTATAATGACATCAAAGGGAAAAGACAAATACGTCATACTAAGCGCACGTCATACAAAGCATTTAGTAGAAAATGGACAATTCCAATTTTTCACATCTTTACTTTCAAACTTTTTTTTCAATAGAGAGATAAATTATGTTATATGTCTTTTTTCATCCCTCCCAAAATTTGTCAGAGATGTTTCTTTACAAATTGCTTAGTAAAACGGGTTTTTTGTATATTACATAGACACAATGTACTGTAAACCAGTCATTATAAGCGAAATGTCCATATAAGCGAGTCATTATAAAGGACTTTGTAGTAAAGAGTTTTCTATGTGAACCAGTTGTCACCTTGTAATTCGGTCATAGTAAGCGGTTGGGTCAATAAATGCGGAGTCAACTTAACCGGATTCTACTGTATGTTCTATGTAGTTATTTTTAGGTACAGTCAGCCACACATCAGATCACCACAACCTGTCAATTTCCTCGATGGATATTCAACCTAATGTGTATGACGTAAGATGAGAGGATGATTAGCCCCTGTGCTGTGTTTTCGCTGAGTGAGTGAGGGGTACCGGAGGCCCACCCGGGGGGAAAGGGGATGAAAGTTGGCAGCGCACTTGTAACTCCACTGGTGTTGCAAGTGTCCATGAGCGGCGGCAATTGCTTACCATCAGGTGATCCGCCTGCTCGTCTGCTACCTATCTCATAAAAAAAAAAAAAAAAAAAAAAAAAAGGCGATTGGAGAAATTTGACAGTTTCCGTATACTTTGATGTGTTGCTGTACGTACGTAGAAATAAAGAGTCCAATAATAAGTTAACTACGGCCCGTTCTCACTTCGTTTCGTGACGGTAATTCCATTGTCTGCCAATAGATGGCGCAGGGTGTTGATTGTATTGCGCTAGTGTTTCGTATTTTCGTTTTGTAAAAAACAACTTCAGGAAGCGCTCCTGAAGTTGTCCTTTGATGATACAGAGAACTTACTCATTGTCCCTCAGATAACTAACTATATATAATATAATAGTGTAATGTATGTATGTGTGTATATTTAAAGTAATAATAATATTGTAATTATATTAAGATAAATTATGTAAGTAAATGTAAGTAATATTATTGTTTATAGCAGTAAATTACACCAAGACCCTTGCTTAGCCTGAAATACAGGGCATCTTAATTCAGGTAAAATATAATATATAAGCACTAATTGTAAGACTATTATTGATTATAAGTTTGTGCTAGATTTAAGTTATTTGGAATATTTTTTTAATTTTTGTAGATAGATATAGATAGAAGATGAATAGATTAGACGGGAGTTAGTTACCGGGCGTGTTGGGCTGCGCGGGCGCAGACTCGCAGCCGAACAGGCAGTGCTGCACCGTCCAGCGCGGCTCGAACGGGATGTGCGTCTTCACCTGGAACAAGCAGATAGATACTCTTAATTGCACAAGATATTACACGACTTAATGCTTTTAAGGTAATTAACAAATACAACCCATCAAAAACAATACTTGCAAAAAAAAAAACAAGTCTCGCAACTGCCGTAAAAAGTGGTGAGATCCATGTTTTGCCAAGTCGGTTATTCATTTATTGACTTGGCAATCACACATTAAAACACAATATATCTCACAAGTAAGCATTAATTGGTTCTGTTGCTTAATGTGATTGCAACGTCAATAAATGATAACCGACTTGGCAAAACATGATCACACCACTTTTTACGGTAGTTGCGAACTTGGTTTTTTTACAAGTATTGTTTTTGATGGGATCTTCATTCTTTTTGTAGAAAATTCTTAACATCTATTGAACTGCAAATATAACGTGGTAATCCTATATATCGGTATGATATTTAATATCGGATTACAAAGTTATTTTGAAGTTCATATATCTAGCAACTGGATCAAAATTTAAAATATTTAAGTTTGTCCTTGATTCATACACCAAGCACTACTTATATTCTAAATTTGAAGTTGCTAGGTCTGCTTAGAAGTGCCTTAGAATTTGATGATCGGTATGAGTCAGTGAGTCAGTCGATGAGTGACAAAATTAAGAAACTTTGGCCCGTTATAATTCTTAAACTACTGGTTCAAATAGATTGAAAATTTGAAATATACCGGGTCTTTACAATGCCTGCATGGTTACTGAAAATTCAGTCTTACTAGTTTTATCCACAACGAAGTTTACAGGGGGTCGAAAAATGGCTTGATTTGCTTCGAGAAAAGGATGGTACGGCCGTGATTTTGGCAAGTCCCGGAGCCAGCCCATTCTTTACCTTGAGCTCGGTGGTGAGCATGAGTATGTGGCGGCACGGCAGCCGGAACACCTTGCTGAACAGACACGAGCATTCCTGCGTCGACGTGCCGTACATGCATATCGCTGCGCTGCTTTGCCGTCTGAAAATGTAAATAAATTAATGATAATTATAAATTCACACAGCATCTCATACATTGTCCTGACTCCGTACTAAGTAGCTTAAGGGCCTATACGAATAAAACTAGTGCTGCCAACCTATTTACACTGATTGTGGCGAAAATATGATATTTTTGAAGAAAATAAAACATCACAGACTTAGATCCAAGTAAATTGGATTTTTCAAGATAGAATACAATATTTCTAACACGCGACAAGTAACAATAATGTTAAGTATTGCTAAAAACGGCCACTTTTAGCAATAATTAACATTATTGTTACTTGTCGCGCGTTTTATATATTGTATTGCATCTTGAAAACTTCAATTTACTTTTCGTTCGTTCGTATAGCCCCTTAATATTTGATATTCTTATACATTCTGTATGAACTTAAAACGATATAAACAGTTTTAAGTTTAGATTTATTTGGCTTACCTTCCGGCTCGGTCGTCGAGGCACTTCTGAGCGAGCTTGGTCTGATGGCTCATCAGATTGTACGCGTATTGCGTTATCGTGTCCGTGGGCGACTGCTTCAGAGTTTCCGTGTCCTGAAAATATTAAATTAGAGATCAAAAAGTGAAGAGAAAGTTGAACGTTATATTAAACAACTTTACGAGTTGTTCTTCAGTCCCGACCTTGACGACCCGTTTAGCGCAATGGTTTGAGCGCCGGTTGAGACGTAAGGGTCGCGGGTTCGATTCCCGCACCGACACAAATGTTTGTTGGTGAAACAGATATTTGTGTTGGGTCTGGGTGTTTGTGATACCTTCGTTATTTCTGGTTTCCATAGCACAAGGGAAAACCTTAGTTTGGGAACAGGACAATGTATGTGATGTTGTCTCAATTATTTATTTATTTATTTTATCTTTAGTCAATGAATTAAACGTCGTCATTCAACGAATGCGCTAGTCATCCAATCAAATAGCTGATTCAACCAGATGACTGCGACATATACACCGTTAAATTTTAGTCGTTTTAATCCCGAAGCCCTCATAATAGGTAACACGAATAAAGCCCCTTTAGCATGTTTAATGATCAAAATAAGCAAAATAAAAATCTGCTTTTCCATACATTATCGCCTGGCGAATATTTTTTCTTATGGAACAGCTGATTTTAATTTTGCTTATTTCGATGATCTAACATGCTAAAGGGGCTTTATTCGTGTTACCTATTATGAGTACCGAGTGAGTGAGGGTACCGGAGGCCCATCGGGGGTGAAGGAGATAAAAGGTTAGCAGAGCACTTGTTGCATGTGTTTATGGGCGGCGGCAATTGCTTACCACCAGGTGATCGGCCTGCTCGTCTGCTACCTATCACATAAAAAAAAAAGAAAAAAGAGGGCTTCGGTATTAAAACGACTAAAATTTTATGGCGTATGTGTAAACGCATAGTAAATGTAAAGGCCGGCAACGCATCAGCGACCTCTCTGATCTCGCAGATGTTCATGGGCGGCGGTGATAACTTACCAGCAGGTGACCCGCTTGTTCGTTTGCCGCCTCTAGTATAAAAAAAAATAAAAAAATGTGTATGTGTCTTTATGGGTGATTCTCAATTTTTTAAAAAGAAAAGGTCACTTCCATGGATGGCAACTTTCTTTCAACCCTTATAATTACGAATTTCAAAATATTGCGAGCTAGGCGAGTACTTTTCCCATGACCGATGATACCAAATTTATTCAATGCATCATAAATTAAGTACAGAAAAAATTGCCCTCCATGGAGTGACTCTTCCAGAAAATGAGAAATCTTTCAAGAAACGAGCGTATATCCTTCTTAAAAGGCCGGCAACGCATCAGCGACCTCTCTGATCTCGCAGATGTTCAGGGCGGCGGTGATTTCTTACCAGCAGGTGACCCGCTTGCTCGTTTGCCGCCTCTAGTATAAAAAAAAAATACTCGTATTCATATTGATTGTTACCCTAAGCCTGCTCATGGCGAAGTTCCTCCTCTCGTCCCGAGCTGCGTGGCGACCTGGAAGAACAGCGACACGAACTCGTCGGCTGCATGGGGCTCCGGACCAGGCTCTGGAACTGCTCACCAGCCGCTCCAGACCCTGGAATATATATGTATATTTTAAATGAATACATCATCTTATGTGTAACTGTTTATTCCTGATAAAAAAAAAGTAAAGTATCAGCCTATATATATACTGTCCCACTGCAGGGCAAAGGCCTCCATCATAGAAATCAAGTCATCGCTACTATGATGGGATTAGGCTTAATCACCACGCTTGCCTAATGCGGATTGGTGATCACAAACTCGAGCTATGTTCGAAAAATTTGAAACTTACTTTTGCTCGACCCGGGAATCGAACCCGGGACCCCGAGATCACGGCCCGGTACTTAAACCACTAGACCACAGGGCGTTCCTGATAATAAAATAAAATTTAAAAAATTAAAAAATATCATCCTGAAGTAGCTTTAGTAAACACTTAAAGTGCGCTGCCAAGCTCAGCGGGCTATGGAAAGAGCTATGCTCGGCGTTTCTCTGCGCGATCGAATCCGAAACGAGGTGATCCGGCAGAGAACCAAAGTTATCGACATAGCTCACCGGATTAGCAAGCTGAAGTGGCAGTGGGCTGGTCACATTTGCCGCAGAACTGGCAACCGTTGGAGCCATAAAGTCCTTGAGTGGAGACCGCGACTCGGTAAGCGTATACTCTGATTCATAATCATGTAAAGTAAATTGACAGATGAAAATGACAAGTTTCTATGCATTTTGCATGTCAAATTGAGTGTTAATGTATGGGGATGACACATTGACATTTGTCAGTTTAACATGATTATGAATCAGAGTATAGTGTTGGACGCCCTGCGACAAGATGGGATGATGACATTCGAAGGCTGGCTGGAGTGAGCTAGATGAGAGTGGAAAGTCGGGAGCGGTGGCGTGCATTAGGGGAGACCTATGTCCGACGATCTGGTGAAGGTCTCGGGAGTCCCTTGGATGCGGGTGGCACAGGACAGATCTGTGTGGAGAACTTTGGGGGAGGCCTATGTCCAGCAGTGGACATCTATTGGCTGAAATAATGATGTCCAGCAGTGGACGTCTATTATCTGTAATGATGATGTCCTGCAGGGGACGTCTATTGGCGTGATGATGATGTCCAGCAGTGGACGTCTATTGGCTGTGATTGATGATGTCCAGCAGTGGGACGTCTATTGGCTGTAATGATGATGTCCAGCAGTGGACGTCTATTGGCTGTGATGATGATGTCCAGCAGTGGACGTCTATTGGCTGTAATGATGATGTCCAGCAGTGGACGTCTATTGGCTGTGATGATGATGTCCAGCAGTGGACGTCTATTGGCTGTGATGATGATGTCCAGCAGTGGACGTCATTGGCTGTAAATGATGATGTCCAGCAGCGGACGTCTATTGGCTGTAATGATGATGTCCAGCAGTGGACGTCTATTGGCTGTGATGATGATGTCCAGCAGCGGACGTCTATTGGCTGTAATGATGATGTCCTGCAGTGGACGTCTGAAATGATGATGTCCAGCAGTGGACGTCTATTAGCTGTGATGATGATGTCCAGCAGTGGACGGGCGTGGGCCGCTGGTGACGCCTCACCTTGTGCAGTATGTTGGTATAGTTGTCTGCCTCGAGCCAGCCGTCCATCTTGGCGACGGCGCCGGTGGGCCGCGAAGCTAGTTCCAGCAGTGGGAAGCGTGGGCCGCTGGTGACGCCTCACCTTGTGCAGTATGTTGGTGTAGTTGTCTGCCTCGAGCCAGCCGTCCATCTTGGCGACGGCGCCGGTGGGCCGCGAGCTAGTCCAGCAGTGGGAAGCGTGGGCCGCTGGTGACGCCTCACCTTGTGCAGTATGTTGGTGTAGTTGTCTGCCTCGAGCCAGCCGTCCATCTTGGCGACGGCGCCGGTGGGCCGCGAGCTAGTCCAGCAGTGGGAAGCGTGGGCCGCTGGTGACGCCTCACCTTGTGCAGTATGTTGGTGTAGTTGTCTGCCTCGAGCCAGCCGTCCATCTTGGCGACGGCGCCGGTGGGCCGCGAGCTAGTCCAGCAGTGGGAAGCGTGGGCCGCTGGTGACGCCTCACCTTGTGCAGTATGTTGGTGTAGTTGTCTGCCTCGAGCCAGCCGTCCATCTTGGCGACGGCGCCGGTGGGCCGCGAGCTAGTCCAGCAGTGGGAAGCGTGGGCCGCTGGTGACGCCTCACCTTGTGCAGTATGTTGGTGTAGTTGTCTGCCTCGAGCCAGCCGTCCATCTTGGCGACGGCGCCGGTGGGCCGCGAGCTAGTCCAGCAGTGGGAAGCGTGGGCCGCTGGTGACGCCTCACCTTGTGCAGTATGTTGGTGTAGTTGTCTGCCTCGAGCCAGCCGTCCATCTTGGCGACGGCGCCGGTGGGCCGCGAGCTAGTCCAGCAGTGGGAAGCGTGGGCCGCTGGTGACGCCTCACCTTGTGCAGTATGTTGGTGTAGTTGTCTGCCTCGAGCCAGCCGTCCATCTTGGCGACGGCGCCGGTGGGCCGCGAGCTAGTCCAGCAGTGGGAAGCGTGGGCCGCTGGTGACGCCTCACCTTGTGCAGTATGTTGGTGTAGTTGTCTGCCTCGAGCCAGCGTCCATCTTGGCGACGGCGCCGGTGGGCCGCGAGCTAGTCCAGCAGTGGGAAGCGTGGGCCGCTGGTGACGCCTCACCTTGTGCAGTATGTTGGTGTAGTTGTCTGCCTCGAGCCAGCCGTCCATCTTGGCGACGGCGCCGGTGGGCCGCGAGCTAGTCCAGCAGTGGAAGCGTGGGCCGCTGGTGACGCCCTCACCTTGTGCAGTATGTTGGTGTAGTTGTCTGCCTCGAGCCCAGCCGTCCATCTTGGCGACGGCGCCGGTGGGCCGCGAGCTAGTCCAGCAGTGGGAAGCGTGGGCCGCTGGTGACGCCTCACCTTGTGCAGTATGTTGGTGTAGTTGTCTGCCTCGAGCCAGCCGTCCATCTTGGCGACGGCGCCGGTGGGCCGCGAGCTAGTCCAGCAGTGGGAAGCGTGGGCCGCTGGTGACGCCTCACCTTGTGCAGTATGTTGGTGTAGTTGTCTGCCTCGAGGCCAGCCGTCCATCTTGGCGACGGCGCCGGTGGGCCGCGAGCTAGTCCAGCAGTGGGAAGCGTGGGCCGCTGGTGACGCCTCACCTTGTGCAGTATGTTGGTGTAGTTGTCTGCCTCGAGCCAGCCGTCCATCTTGGCGACGGCGCCGGTGGGCCGCGAGCTAGTCCAGCAGTGGGAAGCGTGGGCCGCTGGTGACGCTCACCTTGTGCAGTATGTTGGTGTAGTTGTCTGCCTCGAGCCAGCCGTCCATCTTGGCGACGGCGCCGGTGGGCCGCGTCAGCGCGTCCCACAGGCCGGAGGTCCCCGCGCCCGTGCCGATGATGCCGCGCTTTAGCACCTGACGGAGTGAAATTAGAATAGAATAGAATAAAAATTATTTGGTTAAGACAATCACATAATGAATGTATGTATGTATTAATATTTATATATGTAAGTATTGTATCATTGCACCGCCTTACACCTTGATCAAGTGTCTTTTACCCAAAGGTTGCCTGGAAGAGAAAGCTCATAGTGATAAGGCCGCCTTTGTTGTACGGACAGCCGCACATCAGGTTACTACAATCTGTCAAATTTCCTCAGTTGATATTGAACCAAACACGTTTGACATAAAAGTGAGGTTCGATTGAAGAAATTTGACAGATTGTAGTAACCTGATGTGCGGCTGTCTGTACATTACTCCTGTTATAACTAGTTATAAGTTTTTATACCTCTGTTTTGTGTGCAATAAAAAGCATATTCAAAGTACAAGAAAAATACATCAATCTAAAAAAATCAAAGAGTCATTTTTACGTGAGGTGTTACCAAAATGGATTCCACCCAGCTGTTTTGTCACGGCGGGTAGCCATGACAGTAGTTTTCTGTGGAAACCATTGAGGTATAGAAGGAGTCACCGGCCAGAACAACAAAAAATAACAACTAAATTCTAATGAATATCTAAGAGAGCCACATAGGAAAACAAACCTAACAATGCAGATCCAAACTTGTTTCCAATACGATGTTAAACATTCTTGTTTCGGATGCGTGCGTGCGCGCGTGCGTGTGTGTGTGTGAGTGCAGATACCTGCAGCTGTTACTAAATAGAGATCAAAAGCGACTCGTCACTTGTTTCTGTTCCTACCTTGGGATCAAACGCGACTCGCCACCTGCAGCTGTTCCTAGCTTGGGATCAAACGCGACTCGCCACCTGCAGCTGTTCCTAGCTTGGGATCAAACGCGACTGGTCACCTGTTTCTGCTCCTAGCTTGGGATCAAACGCGACTCTTCAACTTCAGTTGTTGCTAACTTGGGATCAAACGCGACTCGTCACTTGCAGGTGTTGCTAGATTGGGATCAAACACGACTCGCCATCTGCAGCTGTTTCTAAATTAAGATCTAAGGCTACTCTAGCCACAAATGTCACTGGTGGCGGGATAAATTGCATTCGCAAGTTTGGGATCGCCTTGACTTGTCAGCTGATCTACAGCTGACAAGTCAAGGCGATTGGGATCAAACGTGACTCGCCACCTGTTTTTATTCCTAACTTGGGATCAAACGCTACTCGTCACCTGCAGTTTCTAGCTTGGGATCGTCACCTGCAGTGTCTAGCTTGGGATCTCACCTGTAACTGCTGCGGCGTATGCTCCCCCCGCAGCAGCGCGAGCGCATACGTCTTGCACCGTGCAGCCACGTCGTCCGGCTAACTAGACACTATAGTTGTTGCTAGCTTGGGATCAAACGCGACTCTTCACATGCAGCTGTTGCTAGATTGGGATCAAACGCTACCAATTACATACAGTCGTGGCTAGATTGGGATCAAACGCGACTCGTCACCTGCAGCTGTTGCTAGATTCGGATCAAACGCTACCAGTTACATGCAGCTGTTGCTAAATTGGGATTAAACGCGACACGTCACTTGCAGTTGTTGCTAGATTGGGATCAAACGCGACTCTTCACATGCAGCTGTTGCTAGATTGGGATCAAACGCTACCAATTACATACAGTCGTGGCTAGATTGGGATCAAACGCGACTCGTCACCTGCAGCTGTTGCTAGATTCGGATCAAACGCTACCAGTTACATGCAGCTGTTGCTAAATTGGGATTAAACGCGACACGTCACTTGCAGTTGTTGCTAGATTGGGATCAAACGCGACTCTTCACATGCAGCTGTTGCTAGATTGGGATCAACGCTACCAATTACATACAGTCGTGGCTAGATTGGGATCAAACGCGACTCGTCACCTGCAGCTGTTGCTAGATTCGGATCAAACGCTACCAGTTACATGCAGCTGTTGCTAAATTGGGATAAAACGCTACCAATTTCATACAAATGTTGCTAGATTGGGATCAAACGCGACTCGCCACATACAGCTGTTCCTAGAATGGGATCAAACGCAACTCATCATCAGTTTCTGTTCCTAGGCAATTGAGGGCCATGGGAGTCCCTTGAATGTGGGTGGTCGTCTCTTGGCTGAAATGTTGATCATGAATACTAAACTACCTACATATCTCTTACCAGCTGCAACTCCTTGCTACTTGTATCTAACTTACTTGTAATTGCTGTGGCGTATCCTCCCCCCGCAGCAGCGCGAGCGCGTACGTCTTGCATCGCGCGGCCATGTCGTCGGGCGCGAGCGCCACGTCGTCCGGCCTCACTAGACACTATAGTTGTTGCTAGCTTGGGATCAAAGGCCACTATGGCCACAAGCGCCACTGGTCACTTGTAGATGGTGTTAGCTTGGGATCAATCGCCACTAGTCACCTGTAGCTGTTGCTACATTGGGATCAAAAGCTACCAGAGACCTGCAATTGTTGCTAAATTGGGATCAAAAGCGACTCGCCATCTCCAGCTGTTTGTAGCTTGGCATCAAACGCGACTTGTCACCTTCAGTTTCTAGCTTGGGATCAAAAGCTACCAGATACCTGCAGCTGTTGCTAGATTGGGATAAAACGCGACTCGTCATTTTTTTCTGTTGATAGCTTGGGATCAAACGCCACTAGTCAATTGCAGTTTCTAGTTTGTGATCAAACGCGACTTGTCACCTGGAGTTTCTGGCTTGGAATCAAACGCGACTTGCCACCTGGAGTTTCTAGCTTGAGATCAAACGCGACTCATCACCAGTTTCTGTTCCTAGCTTGATCAAACACTACTCTGGCCTCAATCTCCACTGGTCACCTGTAGATGTTGCTAGATTGGGATCAAACGCGACTCATGACCAGTTTCTGTTCCTAGCTTGATCAAACACTACTCTGGCCTCAAACGCCACTAGTCAATTGCAGTTTCTAGCTTGAAATCAAACGCGACTTGCCAACTGCAGCTGTTGCTAGATTGGGATCAAACGCATTACTTACCTGTAGAACAACTGTGGGATAAATTGCATTCGCAAGTTTGGGATCGCCTTGACTTGTCAGCTGTAGATTCTAGATTGGGATCAAACGCTACTCGTCACCTACAGTTTCTAGCTTGGGATCTCACCTGTAACTGCTGTGGCGTATGCTCCCCCCGCAGCAGCGCGAGCGCATACGTCTTGCATCTAGCAGCCACGTCGTCCGGCGCGAGCGCCACGTCGTCCGGCCTGGCGGCGGCCACGAGGCGCGCGGCGGCCGCGGCCGCCTGCCACACCGAGCACGTCACGTGGGCGGATGGGAACGCCGTGCGGACCGACTGTATTTGTTGCTAGCTTGGTATCAAAGGCCGCTATGACCACTAACGCCACTAGTCACTTGTAGATTGTGCTAGTTTGGGATCAAACGCCACTAGTCACTTGCAGTTGTTGCTAGCTTGGGATCAAACGCCTCTAGTCACTTGTAGATGGTGCTAGTTTGGGATCAAAAGCTACCAGATAACTGCAGCTGTTACTAGCTTGAGATCAAACGCGACTCGTCACTTGTTACTGTTCCTACCTTGGGATCAAACGCGACTCTTCACCTTCAGCTGTTGCTAGCTTGGGATCAAACGCGATTCATCACCTGCAGCTGTTGCTAAATTGGGATCAAACGCTACCAATTCATACAGTTGTTGCTAGCTTGGGATCAAACGCGATTCATCATCTTCAATTGTTGCTAGCTTGGGATCAAACGCGACTCTTCACCTTCAGCTGTTGCTAGTTTGGGATAAAACGCGACTCGTCACCTGCAGCTGTTGCTAGCTTGGGATCAAACGCGAAACATCACCTGCAGCTGTTGCTAAATTGGGATCAAATGCTACCAATTTCATACAGTTGTTGCTATCTCACCTGTAGCTTGGGATCTCACCTGTAACTGCTGCGGCGTATGCTCCCCCCGCAGCAGCGCGAGCGCATACGTCTTGCATCTAGCAGCCACGTCGTCAGGCGCCAGCGCCACGTCGTCCGGCCTGGCGGCGGCCACGAGGCGCGCGGCGGCCGCGGCCGCCTGCCACACCGAGCACGTCACGTGGGCGGATGGGAACGCCGTGCGGACCGACTGTAGTTGTTGCTAGCTTGGTATCAAAGGCCACTATGACCACAAACGCCACTAGTCACTTGTAGATTGTGCTAGTTTGGGATCAAAAGCTACCAGATATCTGCAGCTGTTGCTAGATTGAGATCAAACGCGACTCTTCACCTTCAGCTGTTTCTAACTTGGGATCAAACGCGACTGGTCACCTTATTCTGCTCCTAGCTTGGGATCAAACGCGACTGGTCACCTGTTTCTGCTCCTAGCTTGGAATCAAACGCGACTCTTCACCTTCAGCTGTTGCTAGCCTGGGATCAAAAGCGACTCGTCACCTAGAGCTGTAGCTAAATTGTGATCAAACGCTACCAATTACATACAGTTGTGGCTAGATTGGGATCAAACGCTACTCTTACCTGTAGCTGCTGCTGTTGGGATCAAACGCGACTCATCACTTGCAATTGTTGCTAGATTCGGATCAAACGCTACCAGTTACATGCAGCTGCTCCTAGCTTGGGATCAAACGCGACTCGTCACCTGATTCTCTTCCTAGCTTAGGATCAAACGCTACTCTAGTCACCTAGGCCACTCTAGCGACCTGTTACTCACCTGTTGTTGTTACAGCGGCTACATCACGCTGCATCTTCTTGCTTCTTCTGTGTTTTTCTTCTTTGCGTAATGTGTTGATGTCAATCTTGTCTACTACTCTCACCTGCAGCTGCTGTGGCGTATGCTCCCCCCGCAGCAGCGCGAGCGCATACGTCTTGCATCTAGCAGCCACGTCGTCAGGCGCGAGCGCCACGTCGTCCGGCCTCACTATATAGACACTATAGTTGTTCCAAGCTTGGGATCAAACGCCACTATGGGCACAAACGCCACCAGTCACCTGTAGTTGTTGCTAGATTGGGATCAGAAGCTACCAGATACCTGCAATTGTTGCCAGATTGGGATCAAACGCGACTCATCACCAGTTTCTGTTCCTAGATTGGGATCGTCACCTGCAGTGTCTAGCTTCAGATCAAACGCTAAAGACCGCTTCGCTAGAGTGGCCTAGGTGACTAGAGAGTCACCTAGGCCACTCTAGCGACCTATCTCTTACTTGTAACTGCTGTGGCGTATGCTCCCCCCGCAGCAGCGCGAGCGCATACGTCTTGCATCTAGCAGCCACGTCGTCAGGCGCGAGCGCCACGTCGTCCGGCCTCACTAGACACTATAGTTGTTGCTAGCTTGGGATCAAACGCGACTCTTCACCTGCAGCTGTTGCTGAATGGGGATCAAACGCTACCAGTTACATACAGTTGTTGCTAGCTTGGGATCAAACGCGACTCGTCACCTGATTCTCTTCCTAGCTTAGGATCAAACGCTACTCTAGTCACCTAGGCCACTCTAGCAACCTATCTCTTACTTGTAATTGTTGTGGCGTATGCTACCAGATACCTGCAGCTGTTACTAGTTAGGGATCAAACGCGACTGGTCCCCTGTTTCTGTTCCTAGCTTGGGATCAATCGCTATTGGTCGCGATTGATCCTAAGAGGCGATTGAGGGGCCTATGTCTAGCAGTGGTTGTCTCGTGGCTGAAATGATGATCATGAATACTAAACTACCTACATATCTAACTCACCTGTAACTGCTGTGGCGTATGCTCCCCCCGCAGCAGCGCGAGCGCATACGTCTTGCATCTAGCAGCCACGTCATCAGGCGCCAGCGCCACGTCGTCCGGCCTGGCGGCGGCCACGAGGCGCGCGGCGGCCGCGGCCGCCTGCCACACCGAACACGTCACGTGGGCGGACGGGAACGCCGTGCGGACCGACTGGGAATGAACAGAGAGACTCATATATTACTACATCACATACACAATATTTCACTACATCACATACATTGATCTGACTCTGAGATAGGTAGCTCAAGCACCTGTGTTACAGATATCAGAACCAACAGTGAATTGGGTATTTGACTAATCTCGATATAGTAAAAAATATTGATACTCTATCAAAATATTGGTAAACTAGTGGCCCGCCCTCACTTCGCTTCGGGACCGTAATTCAGAAACGAACCAATAGATGGCGCTGTGCTCAATTACATCGCGCAAGCGTTTCGTGTTTTCGGTTTACCTATAAGCCTTGTCGTTGTCTATAGAAGTTATCTCTTTATAAATAGTATAGATAAGAACCAATGACCAACATTTTCAGTTAAAAATATAACGTCTAGCTGGTTTTGTGAGCATTCAAAGTTTTAAGTATAAAATTTTAAAAAAATAAATTGTATCATTGAACTACCCATACATTTTCCATCAACTTTTATTATTAAACCATTTACTTAAAAGAAACATATTGATATAGCTACCAAACAAAATTTCCCAGACGCGCACACAGAAGTTTGAGTTGTGACGTCACAATTCAATAGCCATTTGTATAGAGCGTTGTTGGGCTTGCCCAAAATATGTGCTCTTAAAGTGGTGATATCTCAGGTAATTCAAA